>JASCZI010211476.1:166210-182089 GCA_036250425.1 Stylosanthes scabra | reverse complement strand
TCTCCGTCACGGTAACCTCCGGTTCCGAGATCACGTACGGTTTCAGATAATTATCCCCTGAAACAAACAAAACGGAAAACGTTAAGTTCTGGAACGTGAACCGCCTGCGCTATAATAAGCCCGTGGCGCTAACTAATTTTATAACAGAAATATATTAGCACATGGTGCTAACGTGCGCAGTTGTTGCTCGACACTCACCTATGGCTCTAGACATGGCTAGCATCCCAAGCACCCTGGGAACATCCCAATAGATCACGCGCCCTCCTGCTGCTTCAACCCGGAGCAGTTCGTCGGGTCGGTCAGGCTGAAATCAAAGGATCCGATAATATAGTTAGAACACGTGTTATGCAACCGCAAAAGTAACGTTTCTCTATTTTTGTTTTTTCATTTCCCGGGAAAAATAAAATTAAAAATTAAAAAAAATCAAGAAAGCGAAACTGACCTTGTGATCGGAGGAGAGGGGGATGGCCATGCCCTTACGGCAGAGGACTGCGCGTGAGTCGCCGCAGTTAGAGACGACGATCTTGTCGGGGGTGACGACGGCGACGGCGGCGGTGGATCCGACGGCGTCGCAGTGTGGAGTCTGAAGCTCGCAGCGGCAGGCGGAGGAGTGATTCCCCTGGCTCCAGCTCTGTACCTCGTCGTCCATGCGTGAAAAACCTTGCCCCATCATCGATTTCCATTCCAACTCTTGTTCTTCCTTCTTCGCTCCTCTGATCTCATCCTTCACAATATCATGCAGCCTCTCCTTGCACATCGTCGCAACCTGCACACAAGAAAACCGGTTCAAGTTAAACAACCATAACCGTACCTATATCCATAACCACATCCACTTCTACATTCACTGAACGTTCTTAAGCAACAGAAAAAAGAATTGAAGCGGCAAGGCTAGGGTGTTTACATGTGAGCAACCGTGACCGTCAAAGACGCCGAAGTAATGGAACCCTCTGTGACTCTCATCGCAGAAAGAAGGACGCACACAAACTGAATCTTCCATGTCTCGTCTCCTTCCGCAAACGGACGTCACGCCGAACTTCGGATACTCTTCAACAACCTCCTCACTTCTCAAAACTTCCGCTGTCATACTCAACAGAGAAGGAACCTTGGACCGTTTCGGTTCCGGTTCCGAAACTATGCCGTCTTCGTGGTTAGCCACCTGGTTAGATCCTTCCTTCTTGCTCTGGCCGGCAACACCAAAGGAGTTGCGATTCTCCACGGCGTTGTCGCACTCTCTGGGAACTGCGCAGAGATCCATCCTCTGGCGTTTCCGAGAAGCGTCATGCGGCGTGGCCGCAGCCACGTCGGTCATTAACCTCAAAGAAAGCATGTCTAAGCTCCTTCGCCTGGAGGGCCGTGAGGTTGGCTCGATGGGAGCCGTTGTTTCGCCCTCTCCAACAACACCACAGCAAATCCCAGCCATTCAAATGTTCAAACTCCAAAACGATGAAATATCGAAATATTGAAAGAAGAAAGGAAGAGTGGAATATATAAAGAGAGGTAAGAGAGAAGAGAAAATTTTAATTTAAAAATAAAAAAAAATGAAGTGAATGAAGGGAACAGGTGGGAGAAGGAGCTTTTTCTAGTGAAGGGGGAGGGGAAGGGCCAAGGTGGGGGAATTGAAGTGGGGCCCACACTAAATGAGCGGGCAGGGTGGCGGTCACCGTCAAGAGTAGCGTGACGCGATCTGAGCCGTTGATGGGATCGGGGTTGGGGTTTGGCAGGGGAACACGTGGTAATGTGGCCTTTTTGAAAAGGAGTGTACGTGGCACCAATGATTTGGATCCACGCTAGGTTTAGGCGTTTTTCCTTTTTCTGACACGCATGTGGCCCGCTTCTTCTTATTCTCTCCCTTTCTTCCAATTCCAATTCGAAAACTATTTTCAATTTCTCCTTTGATTTGATTTGGTTTGAGTCTTACCCGCAAAATATTTTCCCACTTCGTTCTTCTTCTTTTTTTGTTTGTTAATTTTAGTTTTAGCTCCCTATGCATGCCACTTTTCGGTCTGTTAGGACACTCGGCTTGAGGATGTCACCACGTGGCTCCATCTTAGGATACGAGATTCCTGTTCGATTCTGGTCTTCACGCCCGCCTCTCCTCCGTCTACATAGCACGCGCCTTTAGATTCTGCTTTTGGTCCCTCTCACACTCTGATTTTGTCTTCACTCTTCACCGCATTCCATTTGCTTTATTTTTTTCCTTTCTTTTCTCTTTTTTCCCCTTAAAGTGGAATAAAAAATAAATTAAAATGTGAAAATATAAAATTATAAAAAAAGTTTAAATTGTAAAATCATCTGATTTAATGTAAATTTTATAAAATCAATTAACTCATTAAAAATCATAATATCAAAAAATTTTACCTATTTTAAAAGTATGTTGATGACTGCTATGCTATTTAAATAATTCCATAGAATTTATTGATTTGTTAATTCCATAGAATTTATTGATTTGTTCTTTTCCAACAATGAATAATATTTTAACATATAATTTTTATTTCGAGAAGGTGTCACCAAGCTTATGATAAGACCTAAAAAATCAATTTTTTATCCATTTTTGTGTAAACTTTTGTCAACAGGACATATCTTTGTGGGAAGGGGAAAAAAAGCTTAATAAGGGGGAGAGTTACTTAAAAAAACAGACAGTAACAACGGAATAATATGTATAATTTGCTTAGCTAAATTAGCATATGGTATATATACTAACATCTAACTTAGTTCATAATTTAATAAGTTTTTAAGATATGGAAATTAGGATTTGAAGGGGAATATTCATTTGGAAAATGTGACTTATTATTTAATTATTTAATTTTGGAACACTTTAGGTTAAAGGTGCCTATTAGGGTGGAGAGAAAAAATAATGAAAAAATAAAGAAATTTTTTGATGAGTGGTTAGATTATTATGATGTGAAATATTTTATTTATTTTTATTTACTTTTAAATTGAAACTTGTGAATATTCTTCATTCTATGCATTTAAAGAGCTTTTTATTATAAAATTGTCTTATATTAAAAACATCTTTATATAAAGAGGTTTCATTTTATTTTTTATTAAAATTATAATATTTTAAATTTTTTACATGTCCCATGTTATAAAAGCGTATTTTTTTTTAAAAGTTTTATTTCTAGATAAAATATTATTTTAACTTTAATACCATTATTTAAAATATTTATATATAAATTTAGATAATAATACTAGATGAATAAGTGATTTATTAATCAAGTCCTAACCCAGTAAAACCATTCACGCGTCTTTTGCACACTGTTTTTCTGCGGCGCTTGTACCAGTACCCAACACTTATCCTTCTCATCTTCATCTTCTTCTTCTCCTTCCTCCTTCTTCTCCACGTCGACGTCATCATCGTCATCGTCAACATCTTTTTTTTCCTCCTCCTCCTCCTCCTCCTTCATTATTCAAAGTTTGAATTAATTCAATATTGTTTGTTTTGGTTTTGCTTTTAACACTGTCATATTGGTTGTGTACTTATTTCGATTCATTAAAGTTTTCTATTTTGATTAAGAATGATATTTTATTTCGGTTCAGTTTTTGAGGTTTAATTCTTTTTGAATTAATTCAGATTTTCTTAGTTTGGTTATGCTTTTCGTTTTTTTGTTGCATCAATGTTTTTATTTCGGTTCATTATTATTTTTATTTTAGTGCAGTTTTTGAGTTTTATATCATTTTCTTAATTTGGTTGTACTTTTCATTTTTCGGTTCAGTTTTATATAAGGAAGAAGAAGAAGAAGAAGAGACGACGACGAATGAGGAGGAGAAGGAAGACGACGACGAAGAAGAAGGATGAAGAAGACGCCGACAACGACGAATGAGGAGATAAGAAGGCTGGTGCTGTGATTGAAAGAGCGCGTGTATCACGTTCTTTTTTGTAAGAATGGTGTTATTATGGCAAGTTTTCTTGATTGATGAATTTAGTTGTTCAAATAGTATTATAATAGTGCATGGGCACAAAAAAGATGTAATCAAGAAACTCTACTCATTATGAACTTAATTTGAATCGGCAAAGAAAAAGTAATCAAGAAACTCTACTCATTATGAGTTTAATTTGAATGTAGATCGGCCATTATAGAATCTCATGTCCTTTATAAGTTTATAGCTTATATTGTTATCTGGGGTGACAATATGGGTTAAATTCACTAGTTTAGTCCGCCAAATTCGCAAAAAATGACGGATTAGAATAAAACTTTGAATCCATCAAATAAATAAAATTCATCAGGCCACATCACTGAATCATTGGATTTTGGCAAGGCAGGGCTAATGTTTTTGTTTTTTTTTTTTAATTTACAAAAAAGCTATAAATATTAGAAGAATATATATATTGAAAATTGTCATTTTTATTTTTTTATTTTATATTCTTATATAATTTATATTATACGTTTTTTATATGGTTATTTAAATACTAAGTTGACATTTTTATTTTTTATATTTTAAAATAATTAAATAATTTATATTATAATGAATAATTTTATTCCCATTGAAAATTAAGATGAAAATATTGAAAATGTTAGACTATTTTTTATTTGTACTTGAATTTTAAATAAATTTCTTTTATTAGATTATTTTTAAAAAATTTAACTATTTGTTAAAAGGGAAAAAATAAATTTGAGCGGGCTAACTCGCCGACAGCTCGCCAATCCACCATAAAGCAGAACAGACTAGCATTTTGAACACGGACCACTTTGTAACCCTGCCCATTTTTGGCGAAATGAGAAGGGGTGGAGCAGACTACCCAATTAACCTTAATCAATTATATGTTTATTAACCTTAAAAAAACATTGTTTTATGCATAATTAAATTAATTTTTAGTATGCATACGCGGGTAGTCTATTTTACATTATCTCATTATAAAAAGAAAAAGCACAAAAATTATAATAATTAATATTATATGACCAATAAAATTTATTATTTTTAACCAATATTCTAAACATTAAATAGTAAATTTTAAATCTTAAATTTTAATAATATAAAAATTAAATGTTTTTTAATTATAATATTGATAATATTAAATAAAAAGTATTGAACTTTGACATTCTAAATTGTAAATATATCTTTATCACCTATATCTATAATTATATATAGAAGAAGGTGGTAAAAGTTCCTAATGCGTTATAAAATTGTAAAATAATATTTTAACTATTTTTTAATTTTGTAGTTTTTGTTATTTATGAATTTTATCATTTTAATTTAAAGATAATTATAACAATAGTTTTTTCCTAAAATATTAATAATTTTAGAGAAATTTGATAGTAAATGATGAAGGTAAAAAAAATAAGAATAAAAAATTAGCATATTCTAATGATACTAAATTCTCAAATGATCCCTAAACAATAAAAAAATCTAAACGTGCCGAAAAACGTGCTACTTTAATTTAAAAAGCAAAATTTTCTCTCAGCTCGAAAAACGTGCCGCCTCCTCAAACACGCTTTCTTCTCTTTCTTTCTTTTTTTGGTTGTGTTTCATCTTGTCTTAAGCTCATTATCATTCGTCCATTTTGACTGCCAAAACATTCAATTCATTCCCAGTTCTTGTTTAGTCGTTAATTTTGTCACACAATGAAACGTGATTTTGACAAATTCGATTCAGTTTTTATAAGAAATCTGATTCTATTTTTCTAATGAGATGCAATTCATTGAAGAAGATGAAAAAGAAGAAAAGAGAAATACGTTTCTTTTATTTGACAAATTCAATTAAGTTTTTATAAGAAATTCGGTTATGTTTTTGTAATGAAATGCATTTCATTGAAGAAGATGAAAAAGAAAAGAAAATTACGTTTTTTTTTTTTTTGACAAATCCAGTTCAGTTTTTATAAGAAATCAGATTCTGTTTTCCTAATGAGATGTAATTCATTGAAGAAGATGATGAAGAAGAAAAGAAAAATATGTTTTTTTTATTTGACAAATCCGGTTTAGTTTCTATAAGAAATCCGGTTCTATTTTTGTAATGAGATGCAATTCATTGAAGAAAATGATGAAGAAGAAGAATAGAAGAAATTCGTTTATTTTGTTCAACAAATCCGATTTTTTTTTTTTATAAGCAACGTTCTGAGTTTTGATTTGTTTCGTGTTTATGCTTTATGTTTTTGTTGTTTTTATTATGTACTCAAATGTACTCAGATTTCCTTTTAGAGTTTCTGTTTCTATTTTTCAAATAAATCCGGTTCTGTTTTTCAATGAAATCCACTTTATTTTCTTTAAAAAATTCGATTCGAATTTTTAAAAAAAGCAAAATCTATTTTTTTTTTCTAGAAATCTGATTCTGTTTTCTATGAAAATTTGGTTCTGTTTCAAGAAGAAGAAGATTATCAACAACAACAGCAACAACAACAATAATAATAATAACGTAATAGTGGAGGAGGAGGAAGAAGAAAAAATGAAAGAGAAAGAAGAAGAAGATTACGACGATGTTGGCGGCAGTGTCGATAGGCAATAACGACAACGACGACAACGATGGCGGCAAGGTGGCAGTGATTGTGACACAGTAGTATGAAGAAGAAAAAGAAGGAGGAAGAGGAGGATGAAGAATAGGAGAAGTTGCAGAGGAGAAAGAGAAAGCGTGCTTTGTGGGGAATTGGGCCGGTTTTGCGTGCATGACACGCTGATGAAAGTGGACAAAAGCTACTTGGTTGAGACTTAGTTGCTAATATAGATGTATGTGTAGCATTATTGTTTGTCATATGTGAATGGTTGACACATCAACTTTAACTTGACATGTCAAATTGATAACTGGTTGCAAGAGTGGATGTGTGTAATTTTTTAATCATTTAGAGGCCGTTATATGTAGGAGTGTCAATGGGGTAGGAGCGGGGGATGTCTTCGCGCTCCTTGTTTTCGCTCCCAAAATCTCTCTTATCCCCACCACGGGGAATATTTCTCCTCTAGTTTCCATTTCCCAAGGATTTTTCATTTTCTGTTTTTCCTTAATAATTTTAATAAATATTTTAATAAAAATGAAACAAAAAATTGAAAATTTAGTACAAAAATACTAATATAGTGAAATATCATTTAAATATATCTTGTCCAAAATAATAAATTATTTAAAATTCAACATTATATTCGAAAAAATAAAATAAAATACAACATAATGAAATATAAAATGATTAAAAAATATATACTATAAATTAATTAATAAAGATATTTAAGACATTTCAAATAGTTCAAAAAATTTCGAAATACGATATTACATAAAAAAATACAATATATACTATTTAAATAAAAATATTTAATGTATTTATTAAATTCGGGACGAAGTCGAGTCCCGCCACTACCTTGGGAGAATTTTGCTTCATCCCCAAAAAGAAAATTTCCTGCCTTCGAGTTTTCATTCGGGGTGTTTCACATAGATCTCCTTGGGGTGGGGAATTTTGACTCCTAGTTATATGAGTTTAGTATCATTAGCTACCAAAATCCAAAATGAAAATGTGGGCTGGTGTTTACTAAAAAGCAATTGTGAATTTGTGATGATAAACGAATCGGGCAATGCATGCACAAATGAAACGGATTTAAAATTCAACGACACCATAAATCACAGGGTACGTAAAGTAGTAATTAAATGAAATTAATTAAGAGAGGAGCGTGAAGATGAGAGGGGGGGAGGGCGAGTGGGGGTGGGGTGTGGAGAGAAGGTACGCTTTAGTGTTGTTAGCGGTTCCAGTTGTGGAATGAAAGCGATGTACGTAAGAAGCGATATTCGGACACGTGTGGGTCCGCATGTCAAACCTCATTGACGCCTTCCCGAATATCTCAATTCTCACCACCACCTTCCACCTTCCACCTCTCTCATTATTGCTTTTCCATACACCTGTCTTCTTCTTACGTGGATCCTCAACTCCATCCTCCTAACTCCTATCCAGCTATCCTACACCCTCCTTCTTCTTCATACTTTTTCCATTTTCCCAACCAAATATTATTGTTTCTACTTTTAATAATAACATTCTACACATAATGTTTACATTATATATTTTTATAAATTATAAAAAATATTATTAAAATAGATAAATTTACTGCTTTAACTTATAAAACTTTACAAAGCATCACTCTCTCATTTATATATACAATACCTATAACAACAATTTTTTTAGTTGAGTCCAAATAATAATATAAATGTTATTGCTTATTCCTCCCCCCCCCCCCTTTTTTTTTTTACTTAATTGCTCTGTTCTTCTTTGTTTCGCATCATATTTCTCTTTTTTTTATATATATAATATAGTTAATT
This sequence comes from Stylosanthes scabra, assembly GCA_036250425.1. Classification (NCBI taxonomy): domain Eukaryota; kingdom Viridiplantae; phylum Streptophyta; class Magnoliopsida; order Fabales; family Fabaceae; genus Stylosanthes; species Stylosanthes scabra. The sequence goes on along the minus strand of JASCZI010211476.1, from coordinate 173,869 downwards.
ATCAATTTTTTTTAAAAAAATTTACCACAATTTTACTTTTACATCTTTCTTTCAAAATATAGACATTTATGCTATGCATGTAAAATAACTAAATAAGTGTACACATAATTAATAAACTCCATTTTTAATTTCCAAACCAAAATGTAGTTCACTCCTCACCACTTTTGTGATCATATATATTTATACTCAATACATATTTATGATACTTTCTTCGTTTCAAAACATATGTAATTTTTAAATTTTATTAAAACATTTAAACTTAAATAATTTAACATAATTCAAAATATATATGTTAAAATTCTAAAATGTTAAATAAATTCAGATAAAAATAATAATGATGAGCAAATGATGAGTATAAAATAAGAAATGATACAAATATTTTTCTTGAATTATACAAGATAAAATATAAGTCAACTTAATATATTTCATTATCTTTATATAGGTACATACATCTCACCGCTCTTTTTCGAATAAAAGCAACGGAAGGAGAGAACCCCAAAACCCACCAACCATGGCCACCACCCTCAATGTGTTTCACACGACACTTGTCACACCCTCTTCTTATTTCATCATCGTCATCCTACCTTATAATTCTCCAATCTTAAATCTAATCTCTTCTTCCCCCCTTATCTCTCTTTCTATTCTTAGGCGCAATAATAACACATTAGATTCTTTTATTTTCATCTATTATTTATTAGCTAACATTGTTTTCTTAGCTCGCTTTTTACGTTTTTTAATGTTTTGTATCCTCTCCAATTATATACATACGGATGGCTTATCACCTAATAACAATAATAAGAGCTTTGACAAGTACACGTATGCGAATCACAAGACAAGAGCATAAGCAAACGTGGGGAAAATAGTTTAATCACGATTTTTTTCAAATTGAAATTCATTGCGTGCAAAATAAACGTTGTAGGAGAAATAAATTCCACAATGGAATGATCATATATTGTTATAAATTATGTTATTCACACGCTCTTTTAATAAATATCTATTTTATATTCGAATAAAAATATTATTATTAATTAATTATATATTTTAGTACTCAAAATAGATAAAATACAATTAACAAATAAACAGTTATCGTATTCTCAAAAGAGTGTTAATTTGGTATTTAGTAAAAGAATGTGGGCATAACGAAACTGTTATTATAATATTGTTATTACTACAACAGTACAATAATATAATATATATAATTATGGAAATGAATGGAGGAGAATAAAATATTTTTAATATTTTTAGTCGTTAATTTTAAATTAATTTTAATTATTAAATATTTTATAATTAAAATTAACCAATTAAAAATACTGAAATTTTTAATATCTTCCGACACTCTTTTCAATTATATATATAAGCTTATATATTGCTACTAGCTAACATGAAATTAGAGGATCAATGGCGTGCGTGGTAGGAATTTAACTTGGCCTTTATAAAACATCGTGAACAAAATTAGTGGAAGTGTTAGTTACACATACGCATTGCCAATGGAGAAAAAAAAAGTTATAACTACCCAACAAATTATATTATGAGGTATGACTATGAAGCTTCCCATTTTGAAATTGCTCTCTGTCTTCCACAAATAACACCAAAAATATAATTATTCATATATTTAATTAAAAAGTTTAAATATTAACAATTTTAGCTGACACATATAGGTTAATAATTTGTTAGTTGTTTTTTATTTTCATTTTACATTAACCAATAAAAATATATTGATTGGTTAAGTGCTTGCTAAAAATATTAATTATGTTGACCATGTAACATTTTTTTATTTTATTTTATCAATCTAAATTTTATGGAGAAATAGTTAATAACAGGTAGATTAATAATGTAACTGATTTTTATTTCAATATTTATTAAGGTTTATTAATTTTTTATTTCATAAAATCATAAGAATAAATAATATTAAAGATACTAAAAATAAAAAAAATACAAATATAAATTTAACTTAGTCTAAAAATCTTTCGCAGCATGTGCTGTTTTCGTATTTCATTTAGTAATACATATGTCAATAAACTACACCTTGAATCTTAGCCGGCAAAAGTATTCATATTTAATATTTAACCATTCTAAATTAAATATAACTGACTATTTATATGAATATATACTTGGAAAAGCTCTTATATATGGCCGTATATAATATTATATCAAATAATTTTGTCAAAATGTTAAAAGAGTAATGCTATATGATAAAAGATATTTATTATTCTGAATTAGCACTAGATAATCAAACTCCAAAATATTGATCTTATTAATATAAAATAAAATATTAATTTAAAGTGTTAACTAATATTAATAAAAGTATCAGGTTCCTGATATTTCTTAATTATATAAAAAATTTTAATTATTAATTTTATTTTAAAAAAAAATTAATACAAGTAATTACTTTAAATAAAATGACAAATTCAAAAAGTGATATACCACATGAAAACATTGATGACATTAACATGATTTGTTTTCCAATTTTCAGCACATAAATTTTGTAATTTGTATCTGTGAGATTTTGGCAACTGATGTGATAAAAATTTTGAAATTATGCTGTTCGTATATCAAAATCAATTAAAAAATAATTATTAGTATAAAAATATATGTTAAAATATAAAATATATATTTAAAATAAATAAAAATGCTTATATTTATATAAAAATATATAATAATTAATTTTATTAATGACTGATTAGTGGTTTGGTTGTGTATATATATTTTTTTAATTTTTATTTTATGAAGCACATGATGGATGGATAGTATATTGTGAGTGTGATATCATCAGCTATAGTGCGTAGAGTATAGAACGAAGGCACTTATTACTTCACCGTGAGGAATGAATTCTCTCGATTTTATTTTTTAATTGTTTTGTAAAATTTGATATTTTCTATATAATTATTAAGTAAGAAAAGAAAAACATATAAAAAATATTAAACAATCAATGAGATTATACTTTACAAAAATAATTGAAAAAAATTAAAAGAATTCATTTTCTATGGCAAACTGTGCATTTTAAATGAACATAAGTATATAAAAATTTATAAGTAAATATATATATTGCTTAAATTATTTTAATGTGTTTTGTAATAGGCCGCACACACGCACGTGATCAGTCACCCTCTGCCTCTGCATCGGCATCCCACAAACCGCACCTCTCTGCAATTCTGCATAATAAAACTCCACATAAATATGTACAAGAATATAAATATCTTTTTTATTAATATCTCATGCTATCATATCTTGATACTTGTTGTAAATTAAATTCAATGTGATCCACTACAATCATATTTTAGCTAGGTTTTCATCTTGATTGTATATTAAACTTTAATTTCCGCAAAAATTTAAGTATTATAAAATAAAATAATATTTTCGACAGACAAAAGACATATAATTATGGCCATTAAAATGGGAAATTTTTCAATAGGCACGTCTTTTTATTTTTTCATAAGAATTATATTAATGTACATTAAAATTAATTACTAAATCAGCCATCGATGTATAATATACATAAAAATATAAAATATATGTATAATTTAACTTATTTTTAGTATATATTTTATATTTTAATGTGTAAATCGACTAATTTGGTGGCTGATTTTAATGTATAAATAGAATTATTGTTTTCGTAATCCGTTAAAACTTTAACTTGCATGCATGCTAATAATTGGATAAAGTTGGCTGACCAGCAGAGTTTAGTTAAATGAGTTGATTAGCTATGTTAGCATGTTGATCGATCAATCTAAGGTGATTTTATTTGATTGGAATTTTTTTTAATAAGCTTTCCCTTTTTTTTTTTTTCTTTTTATGCTATTTTTTTTTGGTAATATTTGTAATTAAAATTAAATTCTAGACCTTTTATTTAATTATGAAAACTTCAATACTATATTAAAATGCAATTTTTTTTCAAACAATTTAAATGGATGGTAAATAAATATATATCTGAGAACAAAATATAAAATTTTATTAATTTTCATAATTTTCTTTTTTTTCAAAAAATTATAAAAACAAAAAATAATTAAAATAAATATAGGAAATAAATTAAACTTCATCTTTTTAGATTCTTTATAGTTAGCTTGGTTAGGGAAAAGAAATGACTACAAAATTAACATCCCTAATTCTTTCAGCATTGAAGTAGGATAAAATCAACTAAAATATAATAATGTATGTGAAAGTTTATACACAATTATCTTTAGACATTGAATATTATATGAGTAGACGTTTATAGTTGATAATTGTAAGATGATAATTTAGTCAAACGAATCATTTAATAATCTTTACCTATTAATTTTATACGAAGAGAATTGATAAGATTTCAACCAAAGAAAAATAAGTATCAATAGTATGGGTGTTCACATTTTTAAATCGTTACTTAAAGTTCAAGCTTCAAAATTTCATATTATTTTTCTCCATTATCCAGTAGAACAAATAGATATTAAAATATATACACCCATAAAAATAAAAATAAAAATATTATATATATTATCAAAGAAATTTTCTATATAAAATAATAGGACGGAGTGTTATAGATCAAATTTGAACTTTTAACAATAAGACCTTGCTATACATTATGGTTCCATTCAGTGAACAAACCACTGAATGACTCAAGTTGTAGTATCGGAGTACGACAGAATTCCAAGATTGAGGAAGAAATGTTTGACAATATAATTCGAAACCAGATACTCATAATGAAAATGAGTGCTAGCTGTCCATGGAAAGAAAAATAATAAAGGGAAAACACAGAATTTAATGAAGATGTGTAAAGTATTTTATGAAGTTTATGTACATCAATATTTTAAAATTAAAATATAAATATCTGCATGATGAGAAGATTCATCGTAATTTGAATTTTGGGATATAGTATGCCTCCGGAGGCCACGAAATATTTTCCAGGCTTTCTATATTTGCCACCACCTCCCCATTCATATTGCAACTTGCAAGATGCAACGTGTTTGCCGAATAAAATTTAATTCTAAGCGGTGAAGACATAAAATAAACAGGTGCATATTCATTTCTTCCTTTTCTTTCATATAGACTGATATTTATTCTATGCTATATATAAACATAACAATAATTCTACGTAATCAAGTAGTTTTGGCCAACTAAATACAATAAAATGATTTATTTCTATGCTAAATAAAAGATAATTTCGGTGTCAAATAGAATTTTATTTAAGTACACTTTTTTATACTATTTGACACCGAAATAATATTTTATTTAGCATAAAAATAAACCACTTGATTGCACTTAGTTGGCCAAAACCACTTGTTCAAATAGCATTAGCCAAAGCGTAATATGAAAAAAAAAAGGGTTGGTGTATTGCTCTTAAAATATAAATTATTATATATAAACCTATTTAATTTAAATCACAATCATTTGAATCAAATGGGTAATACATTTTAAAAATTAGATTTATCTATATATAACATTATTTCGTTTATTTGCTTTAAATTCCATTTAAATCAACATTTAATTGACTCTTTATCTTTATAAATAATGAACTTGGTGAAACTCATACTTAAAAAGAATCAATATCTAATTCAAAAGGATCTTTAAAACCTTATTGTTAAATTTTTTAAGTGCAAATAATTGTTTTTCTTTCTAGGCAAATTTTAAAGATGTCTCTAATATTTAAAACGTTTTATTTTATATATGTAATGTTTTAAATTGTATCAATTTAATCTTATGGTCAAACAATGTTAAAAATGTGTAACAAAGTCATACACATAAAAGTTAATTTATAGCATCAAAATATTATAAATGACATGCTTATTTCATTAATGCCTATTATTATTTTTCACATTATATGAACATGATACAAATATCAAAAGAAGATAAAGAATTATATAATGCTTTTTCTTCCTTATCCAAATCTTATTATTTTTTTTAGTTATTTGAGTGTGATTGTGAAAAACATTACATTTAAAAAGCTATTTGTTAATTAATTTTATATTTGAAAAAGTAAATTGTTGTAATTTATTTTAAAAGAATTGACGATAAAACATAATTGATACGATTTCAAAATATTAAGGACATAAATAAAATGTTTTAAATATTAAAGACATTTTTGAAACTTACTTCAAACATTAAAAATAAAAATAATATTTTACTTTCTTTTATTTTTTATTTTTGAAGAAGACTGTTTTTTGAGAATTGTTGAGAGTGTAGCCTGTGGAGTTTGGGGAGTTAAAATTCAAATTAGCTCTTGAAATTTAAGTTCTAACTCAAATTAACCTCTTAAATTTAGAGTTATTCAAAATAGTTCTTAATTCAATTAATCTTCGATTTCATTTCATTAACATTTTCCTTATGTAAATTTTCTTTCTATTACCTTTTAACTCATTATTTTTTATATTTTTTTCTTTTATATTCGGTACTTCTATTATTCTACCGTAAAAAAAATAATATCTTATATTTTTATTATGTCATTTAAGGATTTACATAAACAAAATGTTAATGAAAGTGAGACTAATGACCAATTTAAATTATATTTATAAAAATTAAAGACTATTTTAAATAATTCTAAATTTTAATAGCTAATTTGAGTTTTAATTAACTCGGAATTTGCAGGAACGAATGACGGAAAGGTAGTATAGTATGTAGCATGAAGGGCACGTGGCATGGCAATAAGGAATGGAAAAGAGGGTGAGGAGTGACACTTGCAAGGCATGCCAAAGATGCATGATTTGGTGTGTCTTGGTGTCTCATTTCGGAGACACTCCGGGATTCAGCAAAACAGCCGCAATACCTACTTACCTCCTTATTAGCCACTGCCACCACCATCCACTCTTTGGAACACGCATGACTTACTGCATGCCTTCACTTGCATCGCAATCAGGGTACTCTACTAGTATTTATGTATGTATGTACTCCACTACTCCTCATACTGTTGGCGCCGATAGGAATGAAGATAATCAACAACAAAAACCAGCAATCTACTTTTTGCTTATTAGTTATTAGTAGAAGAATTGTATTGATGATAAAGACAACATTTCCTTTCCATGTGGATGTGATTCCCAACATTTTTATTGATATGCATGCAAGCCCGTAGCCACTGTATTGGATCCCACCATCCACTTTTGACTGCTGCTTTAACCCCTTCCATGCATATCCTAACCCAAACCCATGCATGCACATGTACTCCTCAATTCTTAACTATTCAAACCTCAATTCATTAATCCATTTAATAAAATACGGATATTCAAATCCTATTTTAATATATGTTAAGAAAAATAAGAAATAAAAATAATGAAATAAAAAAGAAAAAACTTTAATATATGTTAAGATTTTTTTTTAAAATAATAAGAATCTAACTCTGTTTTTCTTTTCATAGATTTTCTTTTTGTTATATTATAAAATTAACCGTGTGAGTTAACACAATTTATTAATTTTGACTAATAAATAAATTTTAATATTTAAAAATATTAATTAAAAGTTCCATTCTAACTTAGATTATTGCTGGCTAAAAGTATATTGGACTAGTTGCGGCTTGAATTTTTTTTAAAATTATTTATTGCAATAATGCATGATAGAAAAATTTATATATCATGTATGTTTACACAAAAGAATATTTATGAGTAATAATTATCAACAGACAAAAAAATATACTACGTGTATTTTTTGTCCGTAATTAATTATCTTTAAAAAATATTTTTATCATTTTAAATTTTTTAT
>JASCZI010211476.1:148494-159586 GCA_036250425.1 Stylosanthes scabra | reverse complement strand
CTTGTAAGCACTTGTTCAACTCTGATTCGGTTCTTGAACATGTGTGCACAGCAGCTCCAAATCCAACTAAATCATTCACTATGGCATGCCTTATCACAGTTTCAAACATTGAATCAAAATCAATGTGGAAAAAATAAGAATAATAATAATAAAAAAATAACTAAGAATGAAATGATACCCAATGCCACGGGTGCCACCAGTGACAAGCGCAGTGAATCCATTGAGAGACCATCTTGCTCCTTTCTTGCTGCTTTGTGCTGCTTCTGCCATTTCCTATGTTATTATCACTGAGCTTCATTCAACACTCAAAATTATAGGTTTAGCGATTGGCTAGCAACTTGTGAAAAAATAATAATTAATTAATGGGGTCATTGAATTAGAATAGTATAAGGGTCATTATTTTTATTATTATTAATATAATAATGTTGTTTGATGGCTACACCTGCATCTGAAACATGGCAAAGGTATCTATCATTCTGATTTGATTTCCATCAACTAAATTGTAAAAAACACATGAAGATTCTTTCCTGTTTCCATTACATCCTTAAAAAGAAAAAAAAAATTGATGGGTTTTTTTAGGTCACAAGACAAAAAAGAAGAAATTATTACATAATGAAAATAATTAATATTTTTATTTCCAAAAAATAATACTGATAATAATCATCATTAGGATTTTTTAATTAAATAAATTTTAAAAAATTCAATATTTATATATATATGAATACACTTAGAATTTTTATTTTCATTATTATTTATGTCATTGGGGTGCGTCTAAAATAAGCTCAAACATTTTGTACAATTGAATGCTTCATTTTTTTATAGACCATTGATTTCAATTAAATGAAAATTAAATAATATATAAATGTAGAGCATTGATGAACCTTAATAAATATATAACATATTAGTACATAAATAAAAAAAAGCTATTTCTATTTTTATATAATATTTAAATAAAAATATTAACACATAAAAATTATAAATATTTCTTATTCATAAAAATTAATTAATAAGAATTAGTAAATTTTTTATTGTATTAAAAATAAATTCATATTAAATATTATTTTTTGTTGCAACAAATAAAATATAAATTAATTAAAATTTATTTTATATTGCTTGAGATATGATAGATTATTTCATATCAAAACTAAAAATATCTTAAATAACTATATTTGTTGAACATATTATTATTATTTTTTTTATAGAGAAACTATATTATTCATTTAAAATATTAATGTTTTATTTCAAGTTTCTTTACAATTATTAACTACTATTACGTAACAGAACCAAAAAACTATCATTGCGTAATATAATATTATACAAATATTATTGCACATTATAGTATTATTTCACAGTTTTGTTGGTTATTATATTTTACCTAATTTTTATTATATTAAAAATAAATTCATATTAACACATAATTTGATCTTTAATTATAATACATATAATATAAAATGATTCAGTTTTATTTTGTACTACTCAAAAGGTGATGGATTATTTCATATCAAACTAGAAATATATTAAAAAATTATTTTGTTAGCAATATTATTACATAATAAAAATTTCACAAATATTATTAAAATTATAATTTTATTTATCAGTCAAGTAATAAAAATAAAATAAAATAATTTTATATTGTATGCATTGTAATTAAATATTATGTCTTAATATAAATTTATTTTTAATATAATACAAAATTTACATAAATAATACTTATTGTTATAGTAAATAAAAAATATTTAAATTTTATGTATTGATATGTTTGTATATATTTATCTAAATAAAATATATTATATAATAAAACATACTTATTTAAATTTTATGTATATATTAATATATTCTATATTTGGTAAAGTCTATTAATATTCTTTTTTTTATAGTATTAACTGATTTTTCTTCAATAAGATCTAATTCAAATAAAAGTGACGCATCTTATGCGCACAAAATTATTGGGCTCTGGACATACCTGTCATTGGCACTGAAAACGAAATTATTATGGTAAAATTTATTCCATATAGTTTAGGAAGATGGCATGCAAGTTGGTAGATACAAATCCAACAAGATGTGACTCTCAAAAAGATGCTCTCTAAACGTCACAAAATTGTTTGGTAAAATTATCCAAAACTGTTATCAACAAGCAGGAGGCTCGGTTTGATAATATTGTGACTCTTAAAAAGCAGTTCTTCAAGAGCCATAACATAGTGGTTTGGTAAAATCGTTCAAAATTGCTCTCAATAAGAAGGAGCCACACGTATAGCGTTTGGTAAATGTATTTTATAATTGCTTTCAAAATATTAAACTACTAGAACAACCTTTTGTTAGTATATATTGCATTAATGTAAAATTAAATGTAATTAATGGAGGATAAAATTGATTTTCTAATAAAACATAAGGTTAATTAGTTATTTTTTATTTCAAGGAGCCAGAGCCAATTCTAAAAGGCTATTCTTGCTGGCTCTCAAAAACATTCTTCGCTTTTTGAGTTACCAAACGCAAAAAGATGGCTCCTGCTTTTTAAGAGCACATTTGGTCCGAAAGCTTTACCAAACTCACCCATATTCGATATAGCGTTTGATAAATGTTTTTAATAGTTACTTTTAAAGTATTAAATTACTAGAACGACCTTCTGTTAGTATGTATTGCATTAATATAAAATTAAATGTAATTAATTGAGAGTACAATTGATTTTCTAATAAAAGATAATGTTAATTAGTCATTTTGCATTTTGAGGAGACAGAACCAGTTCTAAAAAACTATTTTACCCTATCTCTTAAAAGTACTCCGACTTTCAAAAGTCTGAAGTAAAAGCTTCTTAACTTTTTAAATTACCAAACACGAAAAAATAGCTCCTATATATTTAGAGCGACTATTTGGAAAAAAAAAAAAACTTTACCTAATTCACCTTAATGGTCATGAACTTTGGGTATTTTTCAACAATATACTCAATGATTGGCAGCTTTATAAAATTTGTTTCAACATTATTGTTTTTGGGTGTCCTTTCAACATTATTGTTTATCGAGGCACAAAGTCATCCTAAATAAATACTGATTTTACAAATGTGGGCACGAATTTAAAAATTTATGATTTTGAGTCCATATTACTTAACACAGGTTTGGAACAATGTTGACAATAAATATGTATCAACACCGTGATACTATAATATGTTATTTAGTTTGTGTTATGACTTTATATTATAACAGATTTTGCTAGTCCATGTTAGCCCCTCATGTATAAATAGCCATGTCTCATTCCTAACAGCATTATTTTTCATTCTATTTCACTTTCCTCAATCTCACATAGTTATATGTTACACAATTTGATCATGTATAGCTAGTGTTAGCATTTAGCAGTAAAGAGCATGACAACTACATGAAAAAAAAATGACATATAATAATATTTACTGCATGAAATAGTAGATTGCAAGAAAGAGCATGGCAACTACATAAAAGAGTAGCTCTCAATACATTTAATTTATAACCATATAAAAATATAGGAAAGTTAGAGTTCTATATATAATTTTGAATCTCAAAATAATTATTCTATTATCAAACTTTTTTCTATGAATCTAAAAGATTCTATCTACGTACTCATATGAATAATTAAACGTACCCAACAATATTATTTTTTTTATTAACTTCCTCGAAAATTTATATGTTTGTTACATGAAATAGTAGATCGCAAAAAAAAATATGGTAGCTGCACGAAGAAGTAGCTCTTAATATCTTCAATTTATAACTATATAAAGATATTGGAACTAAGTTAAAGTTCTTTATATAATTTTGTATCTGAAAATAATTATTTTATTATCAAACTTTTCTCCATGAATCTAAAAGATTCTATCTACGTATTCATATAATTAAACGTACCCAACAATATCATTTTTTTTTATTAACTTCTTCAAAAATTTAGAATAAAAGGTTTAATGATGTTATGATTATCAAATATTTTAAAGTAAAAAATGAATTTAAAATAAAAAAGATTTGGATAATTATGAGGGAAAGTATTTCAAATAGATGGTGTTTTGTTACCTATATCCGCTGCATTTTCATACTGAAAAATAAAAGAAAAAATTAGAAAACTAATACATTATGATCAATAAGGATCCAACACATCGTTATGGATAATAACTTATATAAATTTTAGATGATAAATGAGTTACGAATGATTTATAAATTTTGAATGATAACTTAATCCTTCTTAACATTAATTTTATAGCATTATTCAAAATAAAAATATGCATAAAATTGATATATATTATGTAGCATCAACATATAAATAAATAAAAAATTTTAGAATAAAATGATATCAAAGTTTGAAGCTACCTTATAGAGAGATGATGAAATCCCAAAAATAAAACCATCTAAAAAATTAGTTTTGTTGAGAGCTGATGTAGTAGCAGTAGAGGTAATACCATTGTTGAAGATGATTGCAACAATGCAGCTTCAATGATTGTTGAGCTAAGATTTAGTAAAGTACTCAGGAGAGGAGACGATGCATAGTGCCTTATTTGGTCAACTTGTTCATGCATCTTCATGCTGCTATGCTCTTTTTTGTTATCTATTTTTTCATGCAGCAAATATTATTATATGTCATCTACATGCTCTTTACTATTAATAATTATGTTGTGTAACTTGTAAAGTTGAGAAAAGTGGAATAGAATGAAAAATAATGATGTTAGGAGTGGGACACAGATATTTGTATATGAGAAGCCTAATATGGATTAACCAACATATCTCAAGTTCGAACTTCTCCGCTAACATATTTTTAGTAAAAAAAAAATCTAAAATCTTTTAATTAAATTATTAGATATTTATGGTGTCAACTAAATTTATATTTGTTATTTTGACAATATTAATATGGGAAAATACTTTGATAAATATGGTAAAAACGTCTATGTAAAAACATTTTATCTCGTTCATTAATTAAAATTATAATATTTTAAATTTTCCATATGTTGTATGTTTTAAAAGTGTTGCTTTTATTTAAATAAAAATGTTACCATTTTAGTTAAAATATTATTTTAACTTTAATACCAATATTTTACATATTTATTTATAAATTTATAAATTGAATATTTTCAAATATTTTACGAATTTATTTATAAATGGAATATTTTTTTGTATTTGAGAATTTAAATTTTAATATATCAATTTTATTTTTAGAAAATTTAGTTTTAATTTAGTAATTGGTATCTTATTTTTATTTAATTTTTTAAATTTTAAATTTTTTATTTTATTTTATAATTTTTATGTTTCTTTATTTTTAATTTTTTTTAGTAATTTTTATTTTTTAATACATTTTTTTTAATTCTTACTCTTTTTTTTTTTTAACATGCATATTGCATAGTGGATGATGAGAGACAACATCATCCAGTATCCACATCCATCTGAAACACATGGCATCATGGTAGCTTTCACAGCTTGTCTCTGATTGTAAGGAAGAAAGGTTTGAAGAAATGGCTATTAGTCTCAACATCCTCTCACTGTGTTCTTCTTCCTCTTTAACTTCCAAACCTCATCATAATCGTATCAGAGCTTCTTCCCCTACTCATCTTGCTCCTTTCACACTCAACTTCAAGCAGCAACAACAACAATCTTCTCCTCAGAAGCTGACATTATCAGTGGCTGAATCTGTGTGTGGTGCCACCCTTGCTGCTCTCATCTCTGCTTCCTTGTTCTTTGTTGACCCTGCACTTGCATTCAAGGTACAATTCTCTAGTCACTAATAACCATCTTCTACTTCATAATTAACTTTTGTATGTTATCAACCAGGGTGGAGGCCCATATGGCCAAGAGGTCACAAGGGGACAAGATCTCTCTGGCAGGGATTTCAGTGGAAAGACTCTCATCAAGCAAGATTTCAAAACGGTCCACCTTCCTTTTCTTTCCTATTTCCTAAAAATATATAATTAATTGAGAATGTGGTGGTTTTGATACAAGTTACCTTTTGTTACAGTCCATATTGAGACAAGCCAATTTTAAAGGTGCAAAGTTGTTAGGTGCTAGCTTCTTTGATGCTGATTTAACAGGTTTTCTTGCTGCTAACACATAATGTGTGTAGAAAGTAGAAACAACACAAACACTAGTATATATATATTTACATTTGTTCTGCCAGGTGCTGATCTTTCAGATGCTGATCTTAGAAGTGCAGATTTTTCATTGGCAAATGTCACAAAGGTAATGTAATTTTGTTCTACTGATTTATACCCTTATTCAACCAACTCTCCCTTTGTTAAATCATTTACAAAACAGATAAAATTACCAATAGATGCTATGAATTTCAACAAAAGATAAGCAAATTAGGGTTCTAGGTATATAAGATTAAATGCAGGTGAGTCTATTATAAACTAAGAACTAGTATGGCACGACCATTTTTTGTAGGCAAATTTGAGCAATGCTAACCTGGAAGGTGCACTTGCAACAGGAAATACATCTTTTAAAGGATCAAATATTACCGGAGCAGGTAAGTAAAGTAATAGCATCACGTATCTATGATAGGCAAATTAGCTTGAGCAGTTACCAAATTTTATTAATCCTCTCCAATAAACACAAATATCATCAAATTAGGAAGCTCTGTGATTGAAAATCTAAAATATATAGAATCAGAATGCCTGTTCCAAGGGTAGCTTACAAGAATTCATACCTTAATATGAATTTAGCAAGATAATCATTAGTGCACTGCAAACTAAATGCATAAGTTGGGTTATGTGTAATTATAAGAATGTTAAATAATAACATTTGTTGTCATGAAACTGAAGCTATGAGTTACCAATGGTTTGCCTGTTATCTTGGTTGGAGCTAGATTTCACAGATGTGCCGCTAAGAGACGATCAACGTGAATATCTATGCAAAGTTGCAGATGGGTAAAGACTAAAGACTATGTTATTAATTATATTTTAAGCTCATTTTATTTTCTGAACATGCTTCATCAGAGTCATCCATAACTGAATTTGTTAATGGTAACAACAGAGTGAACCCAACAACTGGAAACACTACACGCGATACATTGCTGTGCAATTAGTATTCCTGAGGAGTGAAGAGTATATATCTTGAACCAGATGAGAGGGCTAAATAATGATGCTGCAACTTTTGAATTTGATATTCGATGAATAAAATAAAACTCATTATAGATACATGTTTTGCTCATTTTAGTTGTGTATAGTAACATTGCACAAGTCTGAGTCTGAATTAGTGGGAAAATATTAAAGACTTGGTTGTGGTTGTATCTTGTATCATATCACATTGCTATATATGAATTCATGCCAGAGGTTAATGTATTATTTAGTCGTTTTGGTTAGCCATATTTGTATGTAGTTTTCGTGGGAAAAATATGCACTAGACATTTATTATTATTTACTGGTACCATTGTGAAGGAGTTCATCCTAGCTTGGTCTGTCAGATTAAGTTTCTGCACTATAACCATGGCTGAACTTCTGTTAGGCTCTTTGAATCAGGAAGAACCTTCGGTTGTAGGATCAAGAGGTTTTTGTATACTTATTTTAAAAGTAAACAAAAATAAAATGACACATTTTATGTGATAGCTATTCAGCTATCTATATACTTAAGTAAGCATTTTTTTTTTCACTAGATGGGTTCAGCAACATGGATAAAAATGTCGTTGCGGCATGTTCATGCATTGAGATGCGACACGGTTTTACATTGGCTGTCGTAGACCTAATACAATCGTACATGGTTCCAAAGACATCATTGTGCCGTGGCCATGTATGAAAATGCGATATTGTTTTACGTTAGTTGTCTCGGAACAAACAACCCGGCTTGGAATTGACTACTTAAAAAATAGGCTGAGTTTATTCAGCTATCTATATAAAAACAGAAAACTTATCTATTCATTATTTTTTCTCCATACCTCGGCATGCACCTTGAGTATAAGCCTTTGTTATTCTAGCATAGAAATGATGGTGATTGGTGAGTATTGATTGGAAAGTAAATACTAGATATTAGATTTTTGTATGAAACTCCAAATCTAGAACCACTAAAATAATGAAAAGTATGAAGTAATGAAATGAAAGAGTAATTGTTGTTGAATCAATCATTTTTATTGCAATTAGTTCTTGAAAAATATCTAAACTAATTATGTTTTTTTCACTTGGAGTAATTACAGGTTATTAGTCTTTTTTTTTTCAAGGTTAGAAATTTTTTTTAGTACTTTATTTATTTTAAATTTTATTTATTTTAAATTCTAAACCCTAAATGATAAACTCTAAACTTAAATTAAAATTAGTTAATGTTAGGCTACCTAAATATTAATTTTAGTTTAGCTTATTATTTCCTGGACATATACTTAAGGTTAAGCTGCATCTTCTAGTAATTACATCTTTTAAATAAATAAAAAAAATTTGATTGATTAAAGGATAATACTATATATACATGCATCTATATATTCATTTAAAAAAATAATTTTTGTTTCCTAAACTCAAATTTTTTGACTTAATTATTTTTGTTCTTAAAATTTTAGTACTAGACTTTATTATTTTTATACTTGACACGTATGTATATTAGATGTGAAAATAAATAAATCAACGCATTGATATACATTGTACAGCTAAATTTATTCTTTTTAATACACCTAGGAAAATGAGAAATTAATACTATGCAATTTTTTCAATAATTCAATCAAATGTTTATGGTGCAATTCAGCAATTGGAATTTCCACTGTCTCTTTTAGAATTTAACTCATCTAAATTCGGGTGACAAGAATGTTTGATTTTACGATTGTTTTTTCCTTTCTTTGTAGATTATATGTAGAAAAGTTAGATGGATCTGGGAAACAAATTCCTAAGAATATGCTATTGTAAACAAGAGTGTGTATGCGTAATTTGGAGATAGTAGAGGGGTACATAAGCAAATTCAAATCGAAATAACAGAAAGAGGAGAGAGAAGACCCCGAGAAGAGCAGGGAGGGGAGCTTCTCAGCAGAACTCCCCATCGCACATGATTTCCAATTCCACACTCCATCAACAACCAATATAACCTCGCCGCCACCACCACCACCACCGCCGCCACTACTAGCAGCTCCAATTTGCATCCACCACTTGCTTTCACCGTAAGTTCCCTTTCGTTCTTTGCCTCCTTTGTCCCTCTCATTCTCACAAATTTTTAACCTTGATATGCTCCTACATACCCCTTTATATTCACTTTTAACAATTTTGATCTGACTCCCACTGGGTCTCGTGGGTCCAATGAATTGGGTCATTATTACTTACTGTGCTATGGATATGGAGATTGTCAAGGGAAATGGGTTTAATGATAAGGTTCAGATTTAATGCTAGATCTAAGGTTTATTTATCATTATATAAAATTTGTTCTTTTAGCCAATTTCGTCGTTTAATGTTATATGGTTCGAGTTGTTTTCTGGATACATTTGAATTGATTTCCGTCCTGAAATGCGTTACTTTTCCCCTGGTGTGATCTTTCCATGTCCCAGTAAATGAATGATTGCACTAAACCTGTATCTCTCTCCTGATTGTCTCTTTCAATTTATTTTCCCTAGGGCTTTAGTTAATCTCAGTGTTCTGCTGGTAAATGTCAAGCTGGTCTAGTTGGAAAAATGGGACATCTAAAGATTCATATGGAAACTGGTATCAATGCAATAGAGGATCAATCTGGGCATACTAATGGAGCTACTATAGCATGCATGATCAATGCTGAAATTGGCGCTGTTTTGGCGGTCATGCGAAGAAATGTTAGATGGGGGGTTCATTATATGGCAGATGATGACCACTTGGAGCACTCTCTTGTTAAGTCTTTAAAGGAATTAAGGAGGCAAATCTTTTCATGGCAAAATCAATGGCATTCCATCAATCCAGTATTGTATCTCCAGCCTTTTCTGGATGTAATTAAATCAGATGAAACTGGTGCACCAATCACAGGTGTTGCTCTCTCATCTGTTTACAAGATCTTAACCCTGGATGTGATAGATCAGAACACAGTCAACATTGAGGACGCTATGCACTTGGTGGTTGATGCTATCACAAGTTGCAGATTTGAGGTGACTGATCCTGGATCAGAAGAAGTGGCATTGATGAAGATATTACAAGTTCTTCTAGCATGTGTGAAATGTAAAGCATCAGCTACACTGAGTAACCAACACATTTGCACCATAGTAAATTCTTGTTTCCATATTGTTCATCAAGCCGGAACCAAAAGTGAGCTGTTACAGCGGATAGCACGTTACACTATGCATGAACTTGTAAGGTGTATATTTTCTCACCTTCAGGATATTGACAGCACAGAGCATTCGTTGATAAATGGGAGCTCTCCTTTAAAACAAGAGGTAAAAGATTCATGCTACCTGTTGGTTGCATTCGTCAATTTTTCATGCAATTATTTTGTCACTTGCTGTAGGAATTTTGCTTGGAGAGATGAATTTTATTTATGTTGGAATTTTGGTTTTGCTGGTCTTTTTAATCTGCATCTTAGAAAACTCTGAAATTGTTCGAAAGTGAAAACTTACTTAAAACAAAAATTACTTACTCTGCTTACATTATAAATTTTTTAATCTCCAATAACTTGTGCCGACAAATTTCATGCTTTTGACCAGTTAATTATGTTTGTGGATTGAGTCTGTAGAATTGCATAACATGGACTTAGACCCCTCTTGCTGCTTTCCCTTCAGATGCAGCACAGAAAAAATAAGAAAGGGTCTATTTGACCTAGAAATCTTCTATGTGGATTGTCTGGAGCTTACTAGAAAACTAATGAAAAATCCTTTGAACAGTATTTATTTTGAAAAAATTCGTTGCATACACCAAAAGGCAATATACAACTATGATTGACACCCAGCTGTTCGTGTAGCACCTTAATTCATCTCCTGGAAAAGGAGAAAAGAAGACAAAATAATGTATTACTGACTTTTCAGAGTCAGGACATGCATAAGATTGTAACTTAATCACTTGTTCATTTGTTTATCTTCAGACCAGTGGACAAAACCATGAGCGTATTGTATTTAGCAGACAGTTGGAGAATGGGAGCCAGAGTTCTTCAAATGATGGTGAATCATCAGCAATTTCTTCCAATTTTGCTAGTGCTGTAACATCACCCGTAATAGATGAAAACACAGCTTTTGCTAGCATTGG
>JASCZI010211476.1:98522-114682 GCA_036250425.1 Stylosanthes scabra | reverse complement strand
ATTGTTGCAAATCAGGTATATAGATATATGTTCCCACTTCCGTTTCTTATTATAGGGTGCTTTTGGTACATGACTATATGCTATTAGATGGTGTTTATTCAGTAGTGCTGTTGCTAACTTGCTATATATATATATATATATTGATATTGATGGACTAGGGTGGGGTTTGAAAATTGTGGCTACCTTAATTAATTAGTACCTAGCTAGCACGTGTGTATCTAATCTAAGCAATGTAGATCAGACTTCTGGTAGTGAAAACAACTACACAGACACTTCGTCTTATGAAAAAATTAATCTAGTCATTGGTTTGAGAGAGAGAGAGAGAGACACACACACCTTTAACTTGACAAATGACACTTCACAACCTTATTCTACTAGTACTTCCCACAATGTCTGTTCCAACAAATAATAACCCGACTCACCCTCTTTTACATCATCTACCAAATTCAGAAATCCACTCCCTTTGATCGTGAATAGTGTTTTCTAATACTCTCTTTAGTCTCTACACTACTCTAGCATTATACACATGCACGTGATGGCATTTGAAGACTATTATAATGAAATAAATCTATTCCTCCGTGATTATCATGTGTCTTGTTATTTGGCACTAGGGACCTAATAAGTTGCCTACACATACTTGTGAATGTGCCTCATGATTTTGAAACTTACCTACATCAACCAACATCTATCACAATTTAAGGGCATACTTATAACATAATACATCTAAGTCAAATCTCACAGGATTAGTTAAATTAGTGCTGGGATTTCAATGTACCAGATCAAATATGTGCCAAAATTTCAACATGAATATTAAATACACAAAACCACCACCATCGCCCATCAATCAATTATACGCATTTCAATATCTTCTAATTTCTCATGCCTCTTCCATTGTTAATTTATGATATTTCCGCTTCTATCATTTTATATACACATTAACACACTCGTGCATGTGTCACTTTCCAGAACAATAATAACAATTAAAAAAAAATTAATCCATATGTATCATTGTACATCTTTATATATCCTTTATTTTTTTATTCAATTTTAAGTTCAGTGTTGAGATATACATTTATGTGCTATACATAACTATTACTATACTATCTAGGTTATATTTATGTGTTTTATGAATTTTTCTGTGTTGATATTTATATTTTCTTTATTGTAAATGAAATGTATCGAGGTGTATAATAATATATGTAGCATTACGCTTAAAAAAAATTACTCCCAATTATTCTCAAACTACTCGTTAAGACTAAGAATAATAGTAAATTTTTATACCTTTAATGTATTTAATAAATTAAAAATATATTTAAAATATACAAAAAAATAAAATTATTCAATAGAAATTATGTTTGTTTTTCTTATGCAATCAGTACCCTTACAAACCCAATAATAATAATAATAATAATAATAATAATAATAATAATAATAATAAATAGATGATTTCATACTTTTTTCTTTTTTCTGGACAATAGATGATTTCATACTTATGCTCGGTAATATGCTGCTTATTATTTGTTTTGCCTTGTCATTGCTGACAGTGAAAAGACAAGTTTGGGCCGGACCCAAATAAAAGAACTCTGATATGCCTTGTCTACTGTTATTGGGTACCAATACAACGTCATCGCAAAATCAGCCCAAGTGCCCAACACATAACGACATCGTTTCGATGCACCAAATAACTTCTTTTTTTTTTTTGTAAAATTTAAAGGAATCCAAAAGTTTGTATCACTTATGTTAAAACAAAATTAAAGGAAACAAGAAAAATAATAATTCAATTAAAAAATAAGAAAAATATAAAATAGTATTAAATTAAATGGATAAAAGAATTATTTAATTTTTTAAAAATATATAAGAAAATATATTTATTTGAAATTTTATTTAAAAAATTGAAATATTTAAGAATTGTAACTTATAAATTTTTTATTATTCTACAAAAATACAATAATACTAATACTTATTAATTATTTTTGTATAATATAAAAATTAAAATAAAAAACTAATAAATTGTAAAGTAACGCTAATTTAAATAAATAAAATATCTAATTATTGTTATAATTAAGGTTAGTGATGTATGATTTGTGACTTACTACGATGCATAGCTACTTTTTTATTATTGGAGTAAAATTTATTATTATTATTATTGTTATATAGAAATTCTTTTTGATATAATAAAATTTGATTAGATAATTATATATATAGATATAATATAATAAGATTTATTTTCGAGTAATCCAATTGAATAAGAGAAAGTCTTCATCAATATTATTTGCATAACAGCAACCAACAGATTTTTTTTTTTTTCCGCTTTTTTCTCTTTCCCCTTCCTTCTCTCGTTCTTTTCCACCACGTCACATAATGGCATTTTCTTCTTGTTTTCTCCACATCTCCTCTCCATTCTTCTTCTTCTCTGTGCTGCATTTTTCGCTCTTTATTCTTCTTCTCCTCTTGATACTAGCAATATACAGTGGTCAAATAGGATTTTTTTCTTGTCAAGACATAGATCCATGCTTCGAGTTGTTTCATGCCACAAATAAACTCGAACACTTAAGAAATCTGTAGGACAGACGGATTCACACCTCTTACAATCGACACAGTCCTCCGTTCTTGGGGCAGAAGCTATTTGCTTAGCTCTACACTCGTCCCTTCTTCTCCTATGTGCGGCTTCTTCTTCTTCCACGCCTTCCGAATCGGCGCATCGCCTCTGCGCAGGACTCCTCCTCCTCCTCTTCTTCTTCTTATTCTTCACGGCCTCCCTAATCAGCTTATCAAGGATGCGACATAGAATGTGCTTTTGCCTCGAAAAAGGAAAAAAGCTTCTCGATCTCTACAATGATGTCTCTTTCCGGCGGAGGTTTATCTACATCGACTTGGACAAAAATGCTCCCAGCAACGAGAATAACAACAGTAGTAATGTATCATTGAGGTCGAAGAAACGCTTTCTCGAATTGAGTTTCCAAAAAAGCATAAGCACATGGTGTTGGAGACGCTGGCTATGGACTCGGGGTATAAGGAAGCCATCATGCTAAATTGCCAGTGTGCTGTCATGGAAGCGCGATGGACTCCAGCTCCATGGTGGTGTGGTAAGAAAAGAGAGAGATTTATTTTTGGATGTTCACTCTATTAATTTTGAATCATTACTTTTATTAATTTTAGATAATCACTTTTATTTTTTTATAATTTATTTTTAAAATTTGAATGATCTATCTTATTTGTTTGGATGATCTTTTTTTAGTAATCAGTGTTATTTTTTTGGATGATCTATTTTTTAATTTTAGATGTTCACTTTTTATTGGGTTTGAATTCAAATAGTATGTGGGCTAATCTAATATTACTATTGGTTATTGTTGGTCATATTTTTGTTGATTACGTAACATAATTGATCAAATAAATACGAAGTTTTAAATTTTTTAGTATCATGGTTACAAGAAACAAATCTCTTAATAATGAATGAATAATAAAGTCAAAAAATAAAAATGAATAACAAGAACATTGAATTAAGAAAAAGCTTAGTAATGAATAAATGATACAGTCAAAAAATAAAAATAAATGACAGGAACACTGAAGGAAGAAAAAGATAAAAAAAAGAAAGAATTAAAGGTTGAAAAAAAATATTAAAGATGGAGAGAATTGAACCATGCTACCTCAACTTTTCCACAATTCATTAAACCATTAAGACTATTTGTTTATTGGCAAAGTGTTACTCCTAATTTATAATGCATGGACATAGACACGGACATGCGACAAGACGCAATATGCCGACATACCAATATCAATTTCTTATATGATACGAGGACACGGCATATATATAAAATATAATATATTTTTAACAAAATTATAATAATATTTTGATATTTTATTCATATTAAAATTTAAATTAATATCTTTAAATAATTTTAATATTTATTTTAATTATATAAAACATTTAAGATAACTTTTAGTTTTAAAAATTTGTCATATAAACTATATTTAAACTCATTTTATAAATATAAGTTAAGAATAAAGTTGAACACAAATGGACACTTAAGACATGCGTGTCGAACGAGTGTCCGTGAGTGTCGTGTCCAAAACGTGTCCGACACGCGAATACGCCAATTCACCGAAGTGTTCGTGCTTCATAGCTCCTAATTCTTTTATACAAAGTTTGGATGACCATGGTCCCTTTATTCCAACCAAGATCTCCCGTTGATAGTTTAGGATTTAAGGTCTAGAATTGATCTTACTATATTTAATATGTCTTCAAGTACACGACACTTAAATACATATTAATTTTACAATAATTTTATTTGCACACTAAAATCAGCCATCAAATAAATACACATTTTATATTTTGATATATATTATATACTAATAGTTGATTTAATGGCTGATTTTGATATACACCTAACATAACTCTTAATTTTAATATTTTGCAGCACACCATACTTAAATGCATTCCATACTTAATATTTAGGGTGTGCTATATTGAACTTATTTTGTCAAATTTTGCCAACCAAAATCAGGACTTTTATCTTATATTTTAAATCTTTAACTATAAATAGACTATAAAATTTCTCGTAAGATTTAAAAAAATCAAGCAAACCAAAGAATATTTTGTTCTTTCTACTTAATTTTGGAGAAATAATATTTATATTTTTTAAATATCATATATATTTTTGTGATATAAAAAATAATTTTTTATTATTTTTCTTTTTAAAATTTATGTATATTGTATTGTAAACATATATTTTAAGAATATAATTATAATTCTTTCAGTTTCTTATGTATTTAATATATTAAAAATGTAAAAAAATATTTTTCAATAAAGTTTAATAAAATTGTTCTTAAATGCATTTGATTTTAATATATAAAATAATTTTAGATATATATTTTTTTATTAATTATTTTACACGTATATATTTAATCACATAGCAATTAGTATCACTTCTTTTTATACTAATTGTGTAAATAATCCTAAAAAATAATTTAATTAAAATATTTTATCACGTGGATATATCATAATTAAATTCTTATATAATATTGGTCACCAAAAATTCTTATATAATATTGCATACTTATTAGCAAATCCTTCTGTTAAGTGTTAATCACTCCTTAATAAATGAAAAAATGTAAGGTAGATTCCTCTTAATTTACCGTCTACTTCTGTTTTATCTTATCATTTTACAGGGTAGTCAGTAGTCACACACACTAGCAACAGCAATGGCGAATCAAGAGAGCAGCAGCAGAAGCTCACGATGGTCACTCAACGGAACCACTGCTCTCGTCACTGGCGGAACTCGAGGAATCGGGTTCGTTTCATTTATCTTATCTTTGCTTTTTTTTTTCTTTCCTTAATTTTGCGAATTATTCCTTTTGCTTCAACTGAAATTGGGGTTTTCTCAAAACGACTTCAAGTTCATACATTTGCGTGCTGAATTTGTTTGGGGCGGCGGCGCTGACTGTTTCATTATTTCATTCAGGCACGCAGTGGTGGAGGAGCTGGCGGAGTTTGGTGTCAGCGTCTACACTTGTTCCAGGAACCAGGAGGAGTTGAATGCGTGCCTAAAACAGTGGAAAGAAAAAGGCTTTTCGGTTCATGGCTCCTTTTGTGATGTTTCTTCTCGAACTCAAAGAGAGAAGCTCATTGAACAAGTGGCTTCTGCATTCAACGGCAAGCTTAACATACTTGTGAGTCCTTTCTTACATTCTTCTTTTCAATAAGTTCTCTTTCATTGTTGGCTCATTTAATGAAATACAAGAGGGTGTAGATATATCAGTGCTCTTTTTTGTTTGTGATTTGTAAAATCATGTTTAAAGCTTTGCATCTAATGCATTGTACATTAGCACTATATGTGCAGTTTATGTAACTGGAAAAGAAAAAAGTTTGAGTATAAACATATCAGTATTGTACTGAAAAGAAAGGTTGTCATGAATAGGAACTATTTGTAGTAATGTTGCTGAGAAGGAGGACATGGCATGTGGAAACGAGACAAAAGCTAGACGTTTCCTTGTATGATGGAACTGATAGTACAAAACGGAATTCAGATATCTTTCATAAAGAATATATATCTGTATATGCAATATAACAAGTTAACAACACAAACAATTCCCAAGGTTATTTGAAATGAAAGGGAACTCTAAGGTCTAGCATACATAACATAGGCCAAGTCATGTGTTAATTTGTAAACTATGTTAAATTTCAATGATTCTTTTTTACCAATTTTTAATGATGACTTGTTATTTTATATTGAGATATCAGATCAGTTGGGCTATTGCTTAGAAATATTAGAGATCAGGTCATGTGTTATAATTCAACTGGGGTTTTTATATCGTGCTGTCGCATCATAATTTTTACTAGTTTTCTTTCCAGTAAAACATAAAGATCTGGAAGAACTTTGAGATGCATTGACTTCAAGATAATGTTTCAATATTACATGCGCTTTATTTGCTATTAGCTAATTGATCCATTTAGAATGGTTTCACCACATACTAAATTTTGCTTACTAAGTTCATCATCTTTTAAACTTAGGTAAACAATGTTGGAACAAATTCTAGAAAGCCAACAATTGAGTACACTGTGGAAGACTACTCAAAAGTAATGACTACTAACTTGGACTCTGTATACCATCTATGCCAACTTGCGTATCCTCTTCTCCGAGCATCTGGAAATGGAAGCATTGTATTCATTTCCTCTGTTGCAGCTTTGACAAACATAGGTTCTGGAACCATATATGCAGCGAGTAAAGGTTAGTTGATGTTCTAGTTACGTCATTGTTTTGCTCAAACATGATAGATTACAAACTATCTGAAAAATATTGTCTAAAATAACTCGCTTCCTTATTTTTCAGCTGCAATTAATCAGCTTACAAAAAACCTTGCTTGTGAATGGGCAAAAGACAATATAAGGGCCAACTGTGTTGCACCCTGGTATACAAAAACATCACTTGTGGAACATGTAATGTTCTTATACCTTGTTAGCCTTGATGTGGTTTATCACTGTTCCAAATGACTAACCATTTTCTATGGAAACCTGGTCAATCTGCATGATTACTTTTCCGAAAGACAATGCCCATCTTCATAACTTGGATTCCTAACTATTGTTTTACCTTCCTAACACTTCAACAGTTGCTGGAGAACAAAGACTTTGTAAATGAAGTAATATCTAGAACGCCGATAAAGCGGATAGGAGAAGCACATGAAGTATCATCTTTGGTGGCTTTCCTTTGCCTGCCTGCTGCTTCCTATATCACTGGACAGATTATTGCTGTTGATGGAGGTTTTACTGCCAATGGATTTGAGCCTAGCATGAGAATAACTTAACCCAAACTTCTATATATATAATTTCTGGACCTAAAGTCTTTTGTATTTTATTATCAGAATCGTTACCACATGACAAGACGGTAGTGGCTTAATAAGAATTTGTGTGGACCTAAAATCTTTTGTATTTTATCATCAGAACCGGTTTGGTCTGGTTCATCATGATGCAAAGAGTAGTTGAATTCTTGGCTAAGCAGGGTGCTCTGGGGGATCTGAGCATTGCTCGTAGCTTCATCCTAGGATGAATTTGCTGCAGCTTCTGCGGATGGATTGAGATTAGCTTCTCTCTTTCTGTTTTCTTTTCTTTCTTATGTTCAGCACCATAAAAATATTGTCATATTGGCACTTGCTTCATTTGGATTTCGGAGTATGTCCACACGGTTCAGCATGCAGACTTAACATTAGCAACCCTCATGTCAAGCATCGTTGCGCTTGTGCTTGTAAAAGTATTGCACTTCATCAAACTCGAGCAAAATCCAAACTGCTCGTATAAGTATAATTTAGTTTTGTTTTTTTTTTTTTTTTTGGTATTCTGTTATTAGGTACTACTGACGCAAAAATTTGTAAGGATAGGCAACGCCCAATGCTAGTGGATTCGTTTTTTTCTTATTTGGATATACTAACAGTGCCTAAGCCCAAACTTGAGAGATGATTCTATTTTATATCGCTTTAAGTAGCCCAATTTCCTGACCAAAAAAAGGTAGCCCAATTTAGGGAAACTAAGCTGAGGACCCGTTGTGTTTGTCTTTTTTACTTTTATATTTTAGTTTTTAAAATTTTGTAACAAAAACAAAAAATAAATGTTAACATTCTGATGAGTTAGAGGTCGTTTAAACAAATTACTTAAATTGTTAAAAGTTGGTTAGAAAATTTTAAATTTGTAGATGACTATTTTAACCTTCAAACAAATAAGAGTGAACTACCACTCCGCCCCTATTTATTTTTCCGAACGACATAGCAGCCCTTGACAATAAAAAAGCACCGTTGCGGTTCTTGTTCATGGTCACCGTTACACAAGGCGATCCCTCCGTGAGTTTCTTCGTCAAATGCAAACGAAAGCGGTTGACGTGTCACGTTAAGTTGCTTACATGGCTGCTAACTGTCAAGCTGGAATGACCAGGGGGCCAATTTGGCGCAATAAAAAAAAAGGTTAGGGTTCGATTTGTCACATTTTAAGTTTCTAAATTGAAGAAGTGGGAATGGACAAGGGTTGACGCACCCAAATAAATGGTTAAGGTTGAATTTGTCTCATTTTAAGTTGCCAAGTTGGAGAAGTAGGAAGGGACATGGGTCGATTTAGCGCAACCAAAAAGAATGGTTAGTGTTTGATTTGTCTTATTTTAAGTTTGTGTTAAATTATAATACCTATGACATCATATTATTGATACAACGATGAATGATGAACCTAGAAATAATAGAAATAATATATTTATATACAAAAAATAGGTATTTATAAAATAACATCGGAGATATAAGATCTTTGATTTAGTTATGTATGTCCCTATGGTAATTTAAAAGACACTAGGTTGGAAGTGATCATTATAATATATAAAAAACAAAACACAGCTAAAAAAAATTCCAACTTTTTGTATTGAAGTCTTGTTATTGTGTTTCAATATATGACTTTTTTTTTTTTTTTGTGACATCAATATATGGCTACTAAATTGACTCCTTTTATACCACGTTAATATATATATATTATATAACTCACTCCATAAATATTCTTTCCATTATTATTTCATATCATAATAATTGTGGACACCTATCCTAATAATGGTTTAATATGAGCTAATTTATTTAAATGCCACAGTTTGCAAAACTTATTTCTTAAATGCCACCCTTTTGAAACTATTGACCCAGCTGCCACCCTTGCCACGGTGACAGCTGACTATTTATTTTGTAGTGCTGACTAGGAGGCGCCAACACGGGAAGCCCCATCCACACTGAAGGCGCCAAAGACTTTGGCGCCACTTGCTGAGAAGGCGCCAAACGCAAAAGGAGATTCCACTTTGGAAATGCCAAAGGCAAAAACGCCTCAACGCAGGAAACTTCAGCAAAGACGTCTTCCCCTTATGTGCAAAACGAATTTCATATTATTATATTTATTTTTTGTATGTTAGATATTGATTTTGAGTACCTGATAAATGCTTTCCTGTGATATATTTCGCCAGTCCGCACATTTCATTTAGTGTTCCTCCACCTGGTTTTATTTTAGACCGTGTACATGATACCACCACAGATATTTTGGATGCATTAGGAAAGCATAATAGTACACTACTCTATCAGCAAAGCCAACCAGCGCCACGCACACAAACATTAGTTCAACCCCCACAGGAAAACATTTATCAGGTACTCAAAATTCTAAGAAAAAAAATGTATCTTCAGAGTTCTTTAATTCTTGTCTCTACTTGCTAAAGAAGAGTTCAAGGGCAAGCAAATGTTCTTTGATTGTGAAGTAATTGAGCTTTTTCTTATTGCTTTGATAGGGAAGAAAGCTTAGTACATGCAATTCTTTGGACAATCTTTCTTATTATCATCACATACCCACACATACAGTTTCTCTGCTATGGAAGCATTAAAAACCAAAGAATGTATTGACCCTTGGATTTGTAAAAGGATATAGGTGTGTGCTGTTGTGACTTTTCCTTCTCATTCTTCACCTTACCTCCCGTCATTCTTTGCAACGCCACATACAAGTACTCAAAATCAAAATCAATATCCAACATACAAAAAATAAATATAATAATATGGAATTTGTTTTAAACGTCAGGGGGAGATGCCTTTGCGGCTGGCGTTTCCTACATTGAGGCGCCTTTGTCTTTGGCGTTTCCAAAGTGGAATCCCTTTGTCTTTGGCGTTTCCAAAGTGGAATCCCTTTTCTGTTTGGTGCCTCCTCAGCAAGTGGCGCTAAAGTCTTTGGCGCCTTCAGTGTGGATGGCGCTTCCTGTGTTGGCGCCTCCCGTCAGCACTACAAAAAAAAAATGGTCAGCTGCTACTGTGGCAAAAGGTGACAGCTGGGTTAATAGTTTCAAAAGAGTTGCATTTAGAGAATAAGTTTTGCAAACGGTAGCATTTAGGTAAATTAGCCTTCAATATGGCTTGTAGTTTATCCATTTTTCATCTTTGGTGAGAATCTCTAAGCCCTCAATTTTATTTTGGTCCATTGTGATGACTATGTTCTTTCCAGGTTCATCATTCATTGCTGTATCAACAACATGACGTCATAGGTATTATAATTTAACACAAACTTAAAATGAGACAAATCGAACCCTAACCATTTATTTTGGGTGCGCCAAATTGATCCATGTCCATTCCTACTTCTCTAACTTAGCATTGAAATGAGACAAATCGAACCCTAACCATTCCTTTTGAGTGCGCCAAATCGGCTCCTGTCCATTCCAACTTCTTCAGTTTAGAAACTTAAAATGGGACAAATCGAAACTTAACCATTTCTTTTGAGTGCAACAAATCGGCCCCTGTTCATTCCAGCATGGTAGTTAACGGTCACGCAAGCAACTTAACGTGATACATCAGCCATTTCTGTTTGTATTTGACGAAGAAACTCACTGAAGAACCGCCTTGTGTCACGGCGACCATGAATGAGAACCGCAGCGATGCGTTTTTATTGTCAAGGACCGCTATGTTGTTTGGAAAAATGGACAGGGCCGAGTTGATAGTTCACTCAACAAATAATTAAGAAGCGAGATCTTCCGAATAATTTTTGTAGCCATATTTTGCTAACTTCGATGAGATCTTCCAAAAAAAATTAGCAAGACATTTGCAACTAAGCCAAGTTCATAAAATTGTGAGGCTTCCATTGATGGTTGTTCCTCCTAACTTGTAACTCCTAAGAGATTAGGGTGACGCGATTTAAGACATCGCTTGTAAGAATAGTCTTAAAACAAAATTCTTGAGCGGTTCCACCTCATGGACCATGTCTAGTTATCTCATTCCTATTCATCACAAGCTGTAAGAATTTGACGCTTCAGACAAACTTTTTGTCTTAATTTCAAACAATTAGATCACACAAGACCTTCATTCCTACCAAATCTACCGTGTTCCCAAAGACAACCTAAACTGTTGTCTTTCTTTCAACTACTGCTGCTGCTACTGCAATTATCATGTTGAAGGAAATTCGGTACTCACTTTGACCTTTTTCACCATATTCTCCAAGTGGTAAACTATGTCAATCCAATGTGCTCAAGTTATTATTATTATTATTATTATTATTATTATTATTATTATTATTATTATTATTAATTTTTTTTTTCATGTTATATGACAAAAAATTTGTATCAATATATTACGTACTAATATAATATTATTATAAGATTTTTTATTTAAAAAACCAACTAACTAAGTATATATTTATTTTTTTAATCTTTTACTTTTGGAATCTGAACAAAGAATAGAGTGTAATAAAGTGAATACATGAAAGAGGATGAATTCAACTTGGACATAAAATAACAAAAAAGGTAGAACTCTACACAATGAAAATATCATGATAGATGTAAATGACTAAAAGAGAAAAAACACATAAATGAAAAGAAAAAATAAGAAGAATAATGTTGATGGTATTATTGGATTAAGTTCATAATCGAAGGGAGAACCAAATCTGAGGTGATTCCAGAGTTTTTAGAGAATCATAACAACCACACTAGCTCGTCTTCTAATTACAGAGGCATCCAAAACTATGACAGTTTTTTTCTTCTCCGTATTAGGATTAGTATTCGTCACAGTAAAAACAGATAAATCAATCATTGTAGTTAAATTGTACTGAACGATCAATTATCGCACATAAAAATAATAAAAAAATAATGATTTTCTTTCAAAACCTTAGCAAAACACATTAAAACTACACATTAAAATCCTAACACACTAACAAAGTATAAAATTCTAGCAGAGCACCTAGTTAAACTTCATATATAGATAAGCTTGTTAAACTTCACACATAGATAAGCTTGAGTAATGTTTTTCCTGTTAAAGAAAGAAAGAAAGGGAACAATTATGCAAACAAACTCAAATTGGCAAACTGGTGTTCTCTAGCAGGTTCTCGCTATGTAAGTTTGGAATACATTAACTTTTCTAAGTATATTTTGACTTTTAATCTTTAAAATAATAATACTATATTTTTAAGTATATTATAAATTAAAAGAAATTATTGTAAATATATGAAAATTACGGATTTTTAATGTATGTTATATAATTTAGTAGTGCACCAATAAAAGTAGTAGTAATTAAAGAAAATAATTGGCGTGAATTGGGATATAGATAGGAGTGGAGTTAGTTAGAAGAGACAGGTTTGTCTGCTAGTTGCATTTGAGATTAAGATGAAGCGATCATTGTCCAGAAAGCGAGCAGTGACTAGTGAGTGTTATAACTGATAAAGACACAAATTATATTGGTGGGAACATTGACAAACACTCTACTAATTGATTGCCTCACATTATTATACTAATAACTCCTCACCCTGTTTTTAGTTTTTACAGAGTTACTTCATAATTGTAAAACTAATTATTTAAAACTATCAAATGATAATTTAATTAAAATTATGACTCTTAATAATAACTGATTTTATATAAAATTAATTACACATCAGTTTTCATCTAAATATAAACTCCACATTTTCCGTGGTTAAATTTGGAATCTCTCTCATTAGTCTCAACATGTGGTGGCCACCTTCCTTGACATTTCGGCTCTGTATTATTAATAGATGCTTTTTTATTTGTTTTCTCATTTGATCGGTCCAACCCAATTACACAAAGAATAATGTTATGGAGTGAATAATTAAATTATCATTCATAATTTATATAAATTATCATCCATAATTTATATATCTAAAATTAAATTATCATTCAAAATTTATATAAATTATTATTTATAATTATATATTAACTTCTTATTAATCATAATATATTGACTCCCTAGATTTTTCATACTAAATCGTACCTTGTGTCATCATTAGCATTGTAATGCCTTCCGAATCATACATTACTTCTCATTTGAATCACGATTGTATACACGAAGTAATTCTATTTGAATTGAAACTATCTATATATCAATGAGATTAGCATTTTTAGTAGAATTATTTTTATTTAACAAGATTCAAATTCATAACCTTTACACGTAAGAAAAAATGAAGAATGTAAATGTTTTTTCTAAAACATAATTGATTAGAAAAAGAAAACCTTCCCTTCAATAACCCATTTTTTCCCTAATGAACAAAAACTAGTTAAGAAGGTAAAACGGTTTGATCAGATAAATGGAAGTGTATTGTCATGAAACCAATTTCTTTAAATTCTTTTTTTTTTCTTAAAAAAATTATTGAAGACACACAATAAAACTTGAATTTTATATATTTTAATAATAAACTTTCTAATGAAATAATGACAAATATTTTATATTAAATGTAATTAAATTTAGGAAAATGATAATATGACTTTCCATTTTTAGAGTATATATTCATTTTATTCTCAAATAATTTTAAACCAGACATAGTATTTTTTAATTAAAATTAATTATTCTTTAATTTCTAATTTATATAAATCAAATTGATTTTTAAAGTGTAACTAATTTTTAGAAAAAATATCAAAATTATCCACTAATGATTTGGACGTCGATAAAACTATCATGAATGAAGGAAAAGAAACTTTTACATTTTACCCATGAAAAATAATTTTTGTTTGTCAAAATTACATGACATATGAAAACTATCCAAATTATCACGTTAATTGCTGATGTTTGAGTAATTTTGACATCTAAAATTTATCTTTTATGGGTTAGAAAACTCTTTTTTATTCAAAAATAGTTTTATCAGCGTCCAAATCTTTTGTGTATAATTTTGGTAAATTTTTCTTAATCTTTTTTTAAAGATTAATGTATATGAGTTTAAAATTTGCTAGAAAGTTCCTTTCATGATTATTTTATTGTATATTTGTATAAATTTATTAAAAAATATTGTTAAAATAAAATTGAAATTATCATTCATTCCTTCCAATTTTACATGTAAGATGCATGCATAACATGTCACTATGATGATGAAGAGGGAGAGCCAGAGAGAGAATGGAGTAGAATGCAAGGGCAAAAGAGGGATGAGAAGAGTAGATAGATAGATTCGAAATATGGAAGAAGATGGAGAGAAAAGAAGGGGGAAAGTGAAGAAAGGAATTTAGGGGGAAATAGCAATCGGGATTATGCTTGGCGGTAGTGACACATTTGTCGCATTGTGACACACATGTGTCCCACAAATCCTATCACCACGTTACTCCTCCTTCAATTCCCATGCCATCCCCATCATCATCCTCACCTCTCTCCTTCCTTTCTTTTTTTCTTTTTCTCTTAGACAAAATTCATTCATTATTATTTCAACTAAGAAAGCAAATAGATGAAAAGTAATTTCAATAATTCGGTATGATTTAGTCAGGGCATTCCATAGTGCATGCATTTGCTTGCATAGCCAATTATATATGCTGAATATTCTTAATCAAAATCTATCTTTGGAGAAATTCACGAACTCTGAACCACATATAGCCATACCAATCACAAACGGATTGCATTTTTAATTACTTTATTTAAAAGTCAATTATATCAAAATATATTATTCTTTTTTCAACATATATATAAAATATATACACCTAAAACCTAAAATATTCAAGTTTATAAATGTCTCAACTTTTCAAACACAAGACCTCGTGGATCGGATTAAGAGAATAAATATTTATTTTAATCTCTAAAATTATAAACAAATAAATATATATGGCCCATGTTAGTTCGATCTTGATTTCATTCACAGTACTACTATGTAGCATCTTTATATATAATTTTCCATTTTTTGAGTAATATTTTATAACTCCATAAATTAAAATCATCATTTTAAAATGTTAAGAAAATTATTCACTCATAAATTTTGGGACATATTTGGAATGCAAAATGCAAATGAAATAAATATAGAAATAGAAATAAAAGAGGTGATTAAATAAGTAAGTATATTATGTTTGTAGAAATAATAATTTTGGTGGGAGAGAGGATGGTATTGAGGGCTTTTTAATGATGGTGTCGTTATCTTTATAGGGAAGCCCCAGGTGTGAAGAAAGAGTCCCACGAGGTCCTCGAGCCTGGAGCAGTGTCTCCTCTGTCTCTATCCACAAAGTACAATTCCAAATCTCCATCTCATTCATTTCAATTCAACTAATACAATCCCCTAATAAAGTACAACAACACAACACAATAAATAATGAATGTAACCATATTGGTCCAATCTACAATACACACACATGACTCTACTCATCCATGGTCCGTGCCCACGAGCTGCTCGACCCATAATTATGCCCTGCCAACCAATACCATCCCTAAATTTCTTTTTTTCCGAGTTCTCCAAATCATATAACCATTTTTGTTTTTACAAAAATGCTAGGCAACGAAGTAAAATGCCCAACCAAGCCCAACTAAGCTCATTTGACAAACGCGCTACCCTTATTTCAAAAAAAGAAAATGAAATTTTTTCTCAGCTCGAAAAGTGCACCTCATTCTCTAACACGCATCATTTTATTTCATTTTTATATTTGTTGGACTCGCCATTAGGCTAACCATTACTCACATTTTCTCTGCGGAAAGCAACAACTCATGCGTCGTTCTTTTATTGTTCCAACATTCCACTCGAAATGGAACTCGTTATTGGTACAGCGGATGCATCAGAACGTATTGAACAGGTTTTGAAACATTTTATGTATTTTATTAGTGCAATGTTTGAAATTTGTCGAGTTTTCTTTAATGAATGTCCATCATTTATGTCACGACGATGTTTTCGCACCCATCGTCATTGACGTTATGTGTAGGTGTTTTTAAAGAAATCCGGTTCGGAC
>JASCZI010211476.1:76790-95067 GCA_036250425.1 Stylosanthes scabra | reverse complement strand
AAAAATATACGAAGGTAAAGATTCGGGGGAAAAGAAGTGAGAAGCTTCAAGAGACAGTACCTGAACTGCTTAAAAACTCCTTGCTTGTCATGAAGATGAAGGGTATTCTGGTACAGAGGAGTGCCCTGGGTGGGGATAGTCTTTGGGAACTAACCTGGCTGCATGTGAACAATATTTCACCATCATTGCAGCTCGAGGTGTTTCCCGAACAGGATTCTGACCATTTGCAGAAGAGACAGGGTGAATCAGTTGGAGGTTTGGTGCCTGATGAAATGAGTTCTGTTCCTCCAAGTGAAACAGAAAGCCCCGAAGATGCTAGTGTTGCTGGTTAATTATATCTACAATGTTGTGGCAACCTGAACAGTTTTTTGCAGTTCATAGTCGCACAC
Source organism: Stylosanthes scabra (assembly GCA_036250425.1). NCBI lineage: Eukaryota > Viridiplantae > Streptophyta > Magnoliopsida > Fabales > Fabaceae > Stylosanthes > Stylosanthes scabra. The sequence goes on along the minus strand of JASCZI010211476.1, from coordinate 94,678 downwards.
ATCCACGTCGAATTTTGTTATAGACGCACTAGTTTTACACAAGGGGAAATGAATGGCTTTCTCAGGTGAAGTTGCAGCAAGTAGATATGGTTAAATCTAATTTTTCATCTGTCAATTAGCATTTTCCCCCTTTCTCGTAGCCCGTAGAACCTTCTTGTCCCTGTAACTTAGTCGAAAAATATATTGTAGCTTGAAATAGATTTCTACCTTTACACGCAACTGAGGAGCTGCCTGAGGGATAGTTAGCCCCAAATCTCCAGAAATATTTTTTGTACAGAACTTGGATTCTCACTTTATTGCAGCATGCATTTCAGTTACTCCCCAGCTTGCTTTTCTTGATATCTATATCTCATCATGTATGATAAATCCTGACACATTAATGGAAGGCCTTCGAAATATTATGGTTTGATTTGTGCCTTTGAGACACATTTACCTTTCTTAGCTTAATGGCTTTTTACCCTGAGATCAAAATCATGAATGTTACCATGTTAGAATGGCATTCTCCGTCTTCACACTTGTAATTGGATGCAATCAACAGACGGTGGAAGTGTCATTCTTGATTTCTCGTATGTTGGTCAACATCTAATTTTTTTTTATCAAGTATATTTTTAAATTTTTCCCTTGAAATAGTTTGGAATGGACTGGTTCTACCGATTACTTCTACCTTTAAATTCTGATATTCTATGCTTTTTTTAGGGGTTGTCTGATACGTGTTAAGTTAACTCCCTCACTTGGAAATGTTACAGGCTTAAAGCCTTTTAGCGGACATGTATAATCTTCAAAAAACTACTTCTATCAAATGGGGCGAATATTTCTGTAATTAAAAAAATGGGGGATATTTCATATATTTTGATATTTGTGGCCAATAGATACAGGTGGAAGTTTATAGAAAGTGAAGAAATTATGTGATATGTTGAAAACTATGTATGTACATAGGTTGACCTGTTACTGGCCGAAGCAATGAGACTCATTCTTCCTTAGTAAAACCTAACTATTCCTGTTCCCTAAATGGTTACTGTTTCCCTTGGTCTGCACTTTCTAATCCTGATCTTCAATGTGCCTTCCTCTATGTTGCCTTCATCCATGATTTGGCAGCATTTTCTACGCCGTGCCTGTTACGGAAATTGTCAGTTCTAAATCCATATTTAAACTCAAAAAAGCACATTCTTAATCAAGAATTCGACAATTCACGTTTCATATGAAGTTAATAGTTAAAAATCGTCAGATAATTATATTCTTATCCAACGGTTTCCAAGCATCAATTTTACTCTCCACTTTTTCTTCTGCGAAAATTTAGAAATAGAAGTGAAAACAGAAATCAAAGAGACTTTAAGAATCTCTATTTTGATTGAGAGAGAAAGAAAGGGATAGAGAGACATACATCCTTCCAATATTCAGGGTCCAACTTCAAGGCAGAAACTACAATGCTCTTCACTTCCATGGTGTTATCTTCGCTGTTACACTTCTTTCCTTCCTCAGGTTCAAATCTCTTATAGACTGTGACAGTTCCACTTGTGCCTTTACTACTAACATGGTCTAGAAAGAACATTACAGGGTTCTTGCAGGGATCAGGGCTCATAGGTCTAGTGTTGAATGTGAAAGGACCATCACCCCAACTCCTCCATGTCTTGAATGTCTGCAATGGCATTCGCAAATCCGCAGCCGATAACATTGTTCTGTAGATTTGTATTGTGTAACCCCATGAGATGGATATCGACCATTTACGGTTATGATCATAGCAGAGACTTTGCTGCACTATTCTAGCAGGGTCATGTTGGTATGCTGTCATAAGCATTTCCAATGCTTCCATTTGAGTATGTTTGGGAATCACAGGCTTCAATTCATCAAGGTGATGAAGTGATACAAGCGGCGCCATCGGGTGAGCTGCTAGGAGGCCATATACATTTCCTCTTATGTCGAGCTAAAAGAAAAATGCCAGCAAAAAGGAAAGAAAAACAATAAATTTCTTTGCAAGTAATTAGAAATGAGTCTCATTAGCATGTGTTTCCAGAAAAAGACACAAGGGTAAATGGTTGAAACTTAATATACCTGGTGGAATCCACTTTCCCTTGTAAGAGGCACTCCAATTTCATGAACACAAGCCCAAACCCTCTGATCAGAACCATAAAAATAGAAATATCTTTCGAGACAACCATCCATCATTCTAGCAAGCTGAGCTGCTAATGCATAACTGATTGCAAATCCACCACCACCAAAAGCCATGTCATAAGAATGCATCACATCTTGCTCCACACTCTCAGAATTCCCACCAATGTAATACATCTCATTGTGATCATATTTCTTCAGAACAGTGACCAAGTTCTTGGTGAAGAACACAGTGTCATCATCTCCCATCACAAACCACCTCACACCTGGCAAACCAAGTTTAAAGCTCTCATAAACTATCCGAGCTATCCGAACTGCGGATGGCGAGTGTATGGTCCTGAACTTTGTCCATCCCTCTGAGATTTGATATGGCATTGTTAGCCCTTCAGGGTCTGAGATGTCAGGCTTCTCGTCGAGCCAAGCGAAACCTCTAGTGGTGTTAGGATTCCACCAGAGCTTACTGTAATCGCTGCGAGCATGCCACGTTGTAGCTGAGCCACCAATGCCAAATAGAATGTGTGAGATGTTTGTTGGACCACCATCTCTGACTGAAGCATTCTGCAAGATATGTATATGCTCCGGCAGTGGAAACCGCCGGTATTGTTTGGAGAAAGCTGAGTGAATTGCAAGTGAAATGGATGCAACAAGGCACACCACTATGCCAATCTTGATAAAGTTGACAACAATATCACCAAGTCTTTCATGGATAACAGAGAATCTAGGCTTTTTAGGAGTGTCATATCCAGGTTCCAAGCGAGCTTGACTCATCTTGTCCCTGATACATTCAAAATATGCAGCAAATTAGGCTTCACCTTTTGTAAAAATGTGTACTATACACAAACCAACTCTTAAAAAGTTATCTAACACTTGCTATCTTTGTATTCTAAAATATGATTTAGACATCCTTTATGAGAACCAGTTTCATTACATTACTGCTAAGGATGCTTTAAGTCTTGAGATGCTGTTCTATGATCTTGCTTACCCGGAATATTCAAGCAATTTGCTGCAAGAATTTTAACTGGTTGATTAAAGAACCTTGAAGATGTAACCCCAGAATGAACCAGGGTTCCCAAAGAAGTGGTGTCCAGAAAGGACAGTTCTTAACCTGAAATAAAAGTTGCAATCCTAAGATTAGTTTAAGATGGCAAATGGTCATAAAAGAAGACATAACACGAAAGATCATCATTTCTTTTCAATTGAAATTTAGAACATTGTATATTGATTTGGCTGCTTGATAGATTTTGTTAGACAAATTAATACAAAAATAGAACATTCTCAAAATAGGATATTTTCACAAGCTTACGTAAGAAAAAGGAAAATGGATCATTTAACCACAAATTTGTATATTATCATATTTCATTTTGTTCCCCTTTTGTGAATTACTAAGTCAAGGTTCAGTTGAAATCAATGCCACAGAATCAAATCAAATGAAATGAATTTGACTGAGACATGAAGTGAGAAAATTAAATTAAATCATATTCCTAGATTGTTGGACCAGTGAGCCAGTGAGAAAATCAGAATGAAAAAATAAAACTAAAAATAAGTCATGAAAAAAAGGGTTTAAATAAGATTTCTATCCAATAAATAATTGATTTATGGTTTTGGCCTTAGAATTTTCTTGCAGTCTTGGCCTAAAAAAATTATTAAAATATTAGTTTGATATTTTTCATCAATTAAATTAGGGAACTAACCATTTTTTTTATAGCTATCAATTAATCAATAAAAAAATTCAAACAAAATTTGTTTTAAACTAAAGATAGAGAGAGAGATTGTAAGAGAATATAACAAAAGTTGACTAAATAATAAATATTGATAGAAAAGAAGAAAAAAAATTGATTCTGAAAAAAAAACCATTTTTTCCATTTCTCATTAAAGAAATAGAAAGAAAAGGAAAGATCCTCAATACATCTATTAAAATATAATCAGAAAAATCTGGAAGAGTTAATGAAGGCTGCAGAATACTACTGCAAACACCATAACCAAATGAAACGTGTTTCTTCAAAACTTAACCAAAAATTCAAAACAGAATTTCCATATGCACAGCAACTTGATCAAGCTTTTCTTGGATTATCACGTTGCATAATCACGAAATTAGCTCAAACAATTTTTTTTAACTCAAAAAAAGAAAAAAACACACTCAGTAAATTTAAGATTGTTAAAAACTGAATATATGATATTATCCCCTGCATTAAACACAAAAAATAGACATTGGAGAGAGAGAGAGAGACATGTGAATTAATATCATACAATTAAAAGAGAGACAATCAACGAAATTCTTTGAAATAATCGTGTCTAACATCATACCTGGGTTAACCACCCAATTCTCTGTTTTTGTTTATAGAAGACAAGTTATGATCTTTCCAACTTCCACCTTTTTCTGGCTCTTAAACCCTGCAAAGAAACAGAGGAGCATGATCAAAAGAAAGGCAAAGGTTCCATCCCAAGAACGAATGAAAAACAAAGGCATAAACTTTGACGTAAAAAGATGAAGATGATGATGACCCAGATGAAGAATTGGCTTAGACCATGTTGAAGAATTATAATGAAAAAAGAAACCATCAAAAAAAAGAAGAAAAAAGTGAAGGGCACATGGATTTTGAGCATACCCCATTAGAAGAAATGAGGGTGTTTCCTCATTGCAACGAAAAATCGCCTCTTCCTTCTTCTTCTTCCTCCTTCTTCTTTTGTGGCGTTTTAATTTCTTTTGCTATAGGATCCTCTCACTGGTCCTGTGGCCACCATTCAATGTTTTTTTTTTGTTAATTTTCACATTAATACATAAAAGAGGGGTTTGAGGGGGTGAAGTCCATAGTGGCAGGGGGAAAATGGCACACCATAAACTATGTGAATATCTCATGTTCATGTATTAAGATTCCATTCCATGCATCATCATGTATTTAAAATTCTCCTTACCATAATGCTCACTTTTCACCACCATAATATTATAATAAATTTAATTTTAATAATATATTTGAGAGCCAATATTAGAGAGATAATAAGGAATCCATATCATTTTTTTTTTTCTCTTTCTTCTTTTACCACTTAATATTTTTCTAATTACACTTATTTGCTCCCCTAACGTTGATTCCCTAATATTACTCATTTCGAATATAATAATATTTTATATATATTTAATTATATTATTTTAATAAAATAACTATTTCTTATATTAATTTCGTGAATAATTGTTAAGAAGTTGGTTAAATGATTGTACCAAATATTTTACACTTTTAAATATAAAATTAAACTCTATTAAATTTTTCAGATTTTCAAGATTTTTTTAATTTTCTTTTAAAGTCTGTCCTACTTTATTTTTCAGAATAATATGTATCTTTTATGAGAAAAGTTAATGATTCTATTTCCACCACCAATGAATAATATACATGGTATATATTCTCTTTCAAACAGATAAAGATTTAAAAAAAATAAAGAAGATAATTTATTAAGGATCATTGGTCATAAGCATGTCCAAATGTCATTTTGAATAAGGCCGTTTAACCTATCTGTTTATCCATCAATATCATCCCTCAAGAGTGATAAATAATATTGCGCGTAAATTGCAAAATTGAAATTGAATTGGTCGTAAAATTATTTTTTAACTTTGAGAAAAATAGCGATTGTCTTGCCATTTTACCCCTTTCCTGTGCCATAATTCAAAATTAACATACACTGCACACTTGAGAACTTGAGATAATGGAATTAGTATTTAACAATGTCATGTACTATGCTAAAAATCAGTTATTAACTAGTTGAGAAATGATTTAGAAACCTAAATTATAAATATTATTATAAGTCTAATTTTTATATAAAATTTTTTTTATATTTTTATATTTTAAATATTTTTTAAAAATAACATTTATAATTAAATTTTTTATTTTTTTAAATATTAGGTCTATAATTAGACTTATAAATTAAGTCTCTATATCATAATTCTAACAAGTTATAATTTATAAAAAAATTATCTTAGATAAAATACCAAAATACTTGATATTTTTTTTGATAAGTTATTCAACTTCTGACTCTTTCGTAGAAAAAGGTTTGATTATTCTATTATTATAATAATGAGTTTAATAACATCAAATTTGTTTGATGACTAATTATTTAATTAAAAAACCATTTAATAACTGATTTTGTGTATCGGTAATATGTTTGTCACTTGTTAGCATCAAATGAAGAATTTAAAATGCATAGCAAATTCAATAAGCATTTGAATTTTGAAACCTGACACGCAATCTATGCACTGAGATTGGATTGATAGTCAATTAAAAATACTTGATAGTACTACTAATTAAAAACTTAAAGAGACTTGTTTAGTGTACCATAAAATAAGGTGGAAAAGTCAACAAAATGTTGAAGGAGGTGCGACCAAAAGTTAACATAGTAAGTTGAGAGTCACACTCGGCTCAAATTTATTGGCCGCTCGCTCACTCACTCTCACTCGTACCATTCCCACCTATCTTTACCAAAATTTAAGGTTCTGTTTGGTATTGAAGCATCTATCAAACTATTTTTAAAAAATAAAAAATGAAAGACACCAGAAAAAAATATTAAAATTGCAACAAGCTTATCTTTATTCACATTCTTATATAATATAGAAAGTGGTTTAGACGTTTAATGGTATTAAGTATTTCAATGCTTTTAATTATTAATTTTAGTTATAAAATATTTATTCTTAAAATCAATCATTAAAAATATTAGGATATTATGAAATATTTATTCCACTTTTATAGTAGTTTAAAAAGAATTTTAAAAGTTTTTGTTTTTCTAAAATATTTTTCAACCTAATAACTTAAAGACTAATTCTTCATCAATTTGAACTCTGGTTAAGAGTTTGTCGCTATCCATGAGATAAAATTCGAATTACGATAAAATCTGAGAAATTTTTTTTTTTTAAGAAAGTTAGTAATGGTAGGTTTGCAGGTGTTAAAAGAGAGTAGGGGACAAAGGAGGGAGTAACAGTAAAGATAGTTGGAAACGACAAAAAAGAAAGAGAGAAGAACCAATCGGAATGAGACATGAATCACAATCGTCCAAACAACCCTCAAACACAACGTACAAATGGGCCCCACTCACTTTTATAATAGTCAGTACTCTGTACTACGTGACACTTGGCTTCCTCATTTTTATTTTCTTAAAATAATTTCTTCATTTTTTTTACATTCCCTCCGATCAGGAGACTCCACCTCGCCCGGAGAGGAGGTGATTAAAAAATAATGAAATAAATACATTAAAAATTAATTATTAAATTAATTATTAATATAAAATATATATTAAAAACAATTTAAATAATATATATTTATATAAATATTAATAGTTGAATTTTAATTTATAAATAATATTTTTATATATATATTTAAAATTGTGTGGATGAAAAATGAAAAATGTAATAATTTATTTAAAAAGTTTTTTCTGCTATTATAAAAAAATAAAAAAATAAATTTATTTTCATCTAAACAACTTAAAAATTAAATTATTATTTTATGTTTATCTCTTCTTTACTTTCTATTTATTTATTTATTTCCTTTCTATTTACTCCTTTAAAAATTAAAACTAAACATAGACTAAATCTCTTGCTATTACCAATTTACTACGACTCTTTATTGTGTTGTGTTCGAGTTGGGGAATCAAGAAAAGTGCATATGTATGCGGCTACAGCGCAGCTAACATGAAACATGGCATGAATGTGATGTGTGATGTGATACACACAGCATACCATGAATGACATCAATCATCATCATTCATCGCATGCGATGAAATAGAAGTACTACATAGGCAGCGGCACGTATACACTGCGTATTTAGTTATATATATATATATATATATATATATATAAATGCTTTAGGGGCACAAAATACACCATTTACTAATTGGACAATTTTACAATGGATACAGAAGGAAGAGTATTAACCAATTTTATTTTTAAAATTAATATAAATAAAATATTTTATATGATAGTCTTTCAATTATTAATCATAAAAAAAATTTCATCTCTTTATTATTTTTTCTTTTATCATAACATGCATCTTTTCTAACACATTAGTAATCATGGATTTTAATTTATTTTGGTTATTATTTTTCATCAATTTTCAATATTTTTAATTATTATTGTAATATTATATTTTAATAAATATTTTTAATGTTAATAATTAAGTGGTGACAAAAAAATAATAAATTCTGAAAATAATATAATTAACATTTCTCAATTGATACTTATTTTGCATTATTTTTATAATTTCATCTTTTAAATTTTAATTGACTTAATTTAGTATTTTAAATTCGACATTATGTATATAGAGTTAGATCTTTATTGTATTTTCATTGCTTTATTAATATTGATCTGAATTATAGACTTAGATCTTTATTGTATTTCATTGCTTTATTAATATTGATCTGAATTAAGAGGTATTATATATACATTCAATCAATGAAAGAGATATCATTTTAATTTCCACAGTAATAATAACTTTTAAAGTTATTTTATATTTTCATCACTTTACTTGATTACTTCAGTTAGGTGGTTTTTGAAAAACAGTTTTAGACGCTAAACTATATCATAAAAAAATATGCGGAAAAAAAAAAATTACCATCAACATTACAATAACAAATTAACAATATATTTTTTTAGGTATCCTAGTCACGATATATTTACACTAATCTCTTATGTCTTATTGAGTATTTCTTTTAAAATGTTTGATGCGATTACATCCTCTTCTACATACATGTCATTTTCAATATTCAAATTTTAAATTAGACTTTTAAACAACCCGACTCACTTATTACTTATGTTAGAGGATGTAGTTATTACAATTAACAATAATAATATATGACGTAGACAATCATACTAGGTAACCAATAAAAATTCAATCAACTTCAGTCAATAACTTAAATTAGATTTTTTATTTCTTTATGTTTGAGATGTTATATTTTTAAGTTTCGAGATGTTCTGTTTCTAAAAAAATATAAAGTTGGCTGAAGTTGCCTTAGGTTTCGGATGTTCTATAGCTTTCATCGTGTATGATCTATAAACAATAATTTTGGATGTTCTATTTTTTATTACTAGAAAATTATTGATCACCTATACTTTTCCTAATACTATCTCCATAACTAACTATTGTATCTGAATGAAAAAGCTTTATATAACTACGTATTTAATTAAATAAAAGGATTTCCATTTAGAAATTTTCAACATCTTTTATTTCGCATTTGGCCTAATTTGTTTATACACATTGCAATCGTACTGAAAACTTTCAGTTGAATTAAGATACTTTATGTGAAATCAAGAGAATTGACTTCATACATTAAGAAACAGGTGTTATAATTTAAGCTATTCAATTCAAACTTAATATATATACCCCATGAAAGGGTTCAAGAATCAAGATCAAACCCGGTTTGGGTGGTCAATGGATGAAGCTTAAGATAGAAATGAATAAATGAATGGATGAATTTGACTTCATCTTGAGTCGGCCACCTCTATCCCCTAACATCACTATCCTCCAAAATTTTGATAATTTTTTTTCCATTTTAGCCTTCAATAATATTCGTACGTCATTGCAAATTACATTGGTTGTTGTTTGTCAAAAAATAGTGTTTATTTTGGATTTTATCGCCCCAATTTCAGAAATATAAGGACAACGAAAAACCGGAGACAATAATAATAATATATGAGAAAAGAGCTCAAGTGCTATCCATTTGAATTTATTTTAGTCTAGGGCTTTTATTAGTATCTTAGTTAATAATTTAATATCATATTTTTAATCAATAATTTTAATATTAAGGACTAATCGATGATGATAATAATAATAATAATAATAATAATAATAATAATAATAATAAGTAAGAATCACTATAGTTAAGACACCCAAAAAATTAATAATTACTTTATAGCAGTGTCTTTTAGTCAACATTATAATAAGTTACTAAATAATTCCAATACAAAGTCGCTAAAAAGAATTATTTGATCATTTCTCTTTCTTACTATGATGATTTTAAACTTCCTTTTCCTTGGGAGGTCAGGTTTTTTCTCCCCTCATGAGTTTATGAAGTAGGGAATAATGGAACATTGATTGTAATGTTAGCGATAAGACTTTTTTTAACAGTGATTCTATAAATAATAATAATAATAGTAATTTTATTTTATCCTTGAGGAGTAACTCTAAATATATAGATTAAACTACTGGTGTCAAGCTAACTAACTTAAATTAAAGGTGTGAAGGTAGTTCAACTACGCCCATACATGTTACGAATTTCCATTTCTTGTTGATCAATACCCTAGAATTTCTCACCGCCATATAATTCAAATTTGATTGGAAAATTCCCCTAACTCAAACACTACTATGATTTAGGAATTCTTATTATTAAGCTTCACTCTAATATGTTTTTCAATCTGCGTGATTTTCTACACTGTTAGAATCTATATAAGAATATTTCTAATTTACAACACGTACGCCACTAATTGCTGAAATATCTTTGAGTATTATAAAATCAACATGCATGATGTATGTATAGGCTAAGAAAGTCTAATATATTTGGACTAATTATTATTAAACCGTACTTGATTGGCGTATGGCTAGCTATAACTATTGGAATGTGCCTAATCATAATCAAACCTTTAATATATATATACTTACTTTGTGAGGAAAAAGCATATTAAAGAGAGATTAAAGCTTCATATTCTCTCTACTCTCATAATCATGAAAGCTTTATCCTCCATTAGTGGCTTAAAGAATATAAAGATATAAATCAAATGCAATAATAATGGTTAACTCAACTATACAATAATATACTTTGGTGGTAACTAGCACTCATTATGTATGGTGTCATCACTTTATAAACTATATTTAATTTTAAGTTAGTCTTGTGCGTAAAATTCTTATAAGCTTATCCCATCTTTAGGTTTTCGTTTAGTCATACACAACACCCAGACGGCTAGACTTTTAATATTGCTAATGTGTTAATAACACTAATATACCTACTAATCAACTTTTTCCATAAATTAAATGTGTATAATGAAGGTTAGTCAAGATAGTAAGCATTTTATTATATTATACTCTAATAAAAAGCTTTGGATTCCATTATGAATTTAATTTCTATACGTTGATAGTTTTATACGGATAATCAATCATGTGTTGTCACTTTAGTATAAATAAATAATTTTCAAATGTACAATTTCAAAAATTATATAAATGTATAAATCTAATTGGATGAATATGTAAAACTATTTATATTAATAATATATTAAAATTAAACTATTCAAATATTACCCTAAGCCTTTTGTATAAATTATGTATAGTGAAAGATATTCCAGAGAAATGTGGTGCTGTACAGTAACTCAATTTGGGCTTCAGAATGAAGACCCTCACATTCCCAAAGGTAATTATAATAAAATATTTTTAAGAAAATGGGCTCTGAAACTTTCAAGATTAGAGCGTCTCAAAGGTTTAAGATCCAGAGAAATGATATACCCAACTTGGGCCTACTGCCATCGGCCGGATAGTTGATTTGGTTGAAAGCAAAATAGGTGGTGGTTGATAGGAAGTGGTGCAATACTGATTGCTGAACACCATGAAAGAAAGCAAAATCAGAGGCAAGCTGAGGATTCTAGATTTGTAGTTTTTTTTTTGGTAATGTAGATTTGTAGTTGCCACTCGCTGATTGGGGTGGCTTGCTTTGGGCCTTGTCCCAGTTTCTTAGATCATGGGCTGGGCTAAGACAAAAAGGAACGGCTCTGTTAAAAAAAAAATAGACTTTCTTCACAATTGAATAAAAAATTGTAAAGTGTAGTTTAACCCCAAAAAAAATGTAAAGTGTAAACATGACATTTACTACTTTAACCTTAGTGGTTGATACACTAGCCTCTTAAAATGATGCGCCCAGATTCAATTCATGTGGAAGAAGTGAAGAATCATAGTATGTGTGTGAATGGGTGAGAGTAGAAAAACCTAAAATTAAAAAATCCACTTGAAAAAAAAAATACTACTTTCTGTTAGAAAGTTAGTTAATTCTTCGTGTAACATTCATGCAATGGAATTAGGAAACTAACTCATCATTTTCCATCATTTCTTCTAGGATATCACTCCCATATAAATTACATGTGTGCATAGAATATAGAGTTAAGTGTTTTTATAAAAAAAATAAAACAATTAAATAAAAAAGTTACAGGGACCCATATTATTTTATCTCTTACTCTATACTCTTTATACATTTTCACTCCTTATGGAAATAAGCACCTCATTTCTATGCTCACTGAGTGGAAAGCGCTTATGTGAAAGAAGACGAGGATGTTGTGCTTCTAAATTCTAATTGTTGGCTCGTATTCTAATCGAAAAATGTTAATTATACAAGTATTTTTATTAATTAAGTTTAACTAAGCTGTAGGTGTTGATAAAGACTAAGGTGTGGCAGCAGGAGGTTACTATGAGGAAAGGTATAAGAAAAAAACTAGTATAAATTTGCTGCTGTTATGGTTATTGTTATTACTTTGGCTATTTAGTGAGTAATATGTAATGGTGAATGCTACGATACCCTTTCTTTTTGAGAGGGTAATTTACTCTCTTTAATTTATTGGTTCACAATTAACTTAATAAATAATTTTTTTTAGTATTTAACATATAATCTTATTCAAATAAAGATTTTCTATGATATTTTGTGTTTTTTCCTAAGAGATGAGCACATAATATAAAATTTTCTTTTTTCGTTCTTCCCTGTCATACAAAAAGAACAAATGATATAATATATCGTTTTTTTTCATTCTATATGGTCATTTTAAATCAAATTCAACGAAAAATAGAAGGTAGATAAATAGTGGTATACATTCCGACCGGAAAAAAGTTATTTATTAAGTTAATTATGAACTAATATACTAAAGAGGGTAAATTACCCTATCAAAAACAGAGGGTACCATAGCATTCACCTGTATTTGAGCTATTTTGAGCCCTGGTGTGTATCAGACAGACAGGAAAAGGGTGGGGTGGTTGTATTGTTGTTTTTTTACTTTCTTTCTGCTTTTTTCATTTTGTTGTAATTGAGGTTGAGCCTCATTAACAATGCTCACTCCCTCTATTGGGAATCTATGCGGCTCTAGACTGATAAAAAAAAACTGAGCTCTTCTCTTTGGCTAAAGAATTTTAATATGGAATGAAAAATGATGTTGTATGAAGAAATGGAGCAATAAGGTGTAATTGTAACTTTGTGAATGTGTCAGAAAGGCAGCCTTCAACACGCTAGCAGCGTGTTTCCCTCAACACGCTAGCAGCGGCCTGAAGCCAACACGCTTCTAGCATTTTGGCGTGACCTCCATAACCGGTTGTCGTCACTGCTGTGTGTATATAAAGGTTGAGTTGCCCAAGCCATTTGCCATATCCCATTTACAAAATGCTTGTGTAGTGGCTTAGTGTTCTTTTAGTATTCTTTAAATATGGATACAGTTAATTTGTTGGTGTACTATAATGGAGAGATTATCTAGAATACACAAAAGGGTGTGAGATTTAGGTGTGAATTTCTGGTTTCGTTTTGCATTCCTTCCACGATGATATTTGCAGAGCTCCAGCGTGGTCTATGCGAATGTATAGACGATCATGTTTTTGTGCGTTTATTGTCATATTAATTGTAGTTTGTAGGTGCTAATTTCATATTTTCCGTTAAATTTTATTTTGTATAGCCGTTGCTGCTCCGGAGGATGGCGAGTTCATGGTTGGGATGGAGTATAGTTCAAGAAAGGCAGTAATCTCAGCAATTAGGACCTACCATATAAATAGAGGAGTTGACTATGCAGTGCATGAATCTGAGCCACAAACTTTTTTTGCAAAGCGCAAGAGTTTTGGAGAATGTTGTGATTGGCTAATCCGGGCAAGCTTCATTCAAAAGAGATCGTGTTGGGTTATTAGAAGGTACAATGGTAGGCACACGTGTGCCATTGGAGCAATTTCACAGGATCATTCAAAATTAGATTCAGATACGATTGCGGAATCCATACGGCCATTGGTCGAGAGTGACCCCTGACTTAAGGTCAGAACCATCATTGAAGAAGTACAATCCAGGTTCAACTATACAATCAGTTACCGTAAGGCTTGGATGGCAAAGCAGAAGTCCATCGAGAAAATCTATGGTAGTTGGAAGGGTTCGTACGAAGCTTTGCCACAATGGGTGACAGTAATGTGTCAGAAGATGTCGGGGTCTACCGTTAAGATAGAAACTCTGCCCACGTATCGTGGGGATGAGGTTGCGGTCGGTGTACGGGTTTTGCACAGAATATTTTGGAGTTTTTATCCGTGCATCAGAGCATTTCGTCACTGCAAGCCGTTGGTCCAGGTTGATGGCAGACACCTTTATGGAAAATACAAAGGTGTCCTAATGGTTGCAGTTACCCAAGACGGGAACCAGAATATTATTCCGGTTACGTTTGCAACTGTGGAGGGGGAGACAGCCGATGCGTGGGATTTTTTTCTCACCCAGTTACGAAAGCATGTAGTCAGGAGGGATGGGGTAGGTCTTAAATCGGATCGCCATGAATCGATCCTTGCTGCGGTTCGACGTAGCAATGGTGCATGGCAACCGCCTAGAGCATGGCACATGTTTTGCATCAGGCATATTCATTGCAACTTTCTCAGGAAATTCAAGGCACCCTTTCAGCACCTCGTTGTTAACATATGTATCTGAATATCTTTTAGATTGATTAAACAAGATCATTTTTTTCATGCGGAATCCCTGATATAGAAGATGTTATGGTTTGCAGGATATTCTAAGACAGAGGCAGAGTTCAATGAGAACTACCAAAAGCTTAAAGACAAGGGTGAGCCGTATACTGCTTGGTGCAATGAGATTGAGAGGTGGCAATGGATTATGGCGTTTGATGATGGTCGTAGATGGGGTCACATGACGACTAACCTTGTGGAGTGCATCAATTCGGTTTTAAAGGGTGCACGCAGCCTTCCCGTAACGGCACTTGTGCGGGCAACGTATTATAGGTTGAACGAGTTGTTTGTTCGGAAGAGTCATGAGGCAAACAAACGCACTCACGCTGCATTTGCCTTCTCAGATTTTGCTACGAAGCGGTTGGAAGCAAATCAACAACACTCAGGCACGATGGTCGTTAATCGATTCAACCGACGCAATGAGGTATTTGAGGTTGTTGAGATGCCAAGTGGTCGAACATTATCAGTTGACCTTTCACGGCGTGTGTGTGATTGTGGCCAGTTTCAAGTGAATCGGCTACCTTGTCGCCATGTGTTCGCTTGTTGTGCTAACCAGAGCCTTGACTAGCGCGTATACGTTCATGACGTGTGGAAGATGTCCGAGCTACATAAGGTATACAGATACGAGTTTGCACCGATGGGTAATCCGAGCACTTGGCCCGCATATGAGGGGGACAAAATGATCCCGAACCCATTCTTGAGGCGAGCAGGAAAAGGTCGTCCCAAGTCAACTCGCTACCTCAATGAGATAGATAGGCAACAAATGCGTCGTCCTAGTCGATGCCCACAGCGGGCATCCACTTCAGGTGCATCATAGATGCTTTAGTGCAGTTAGAATATTTTAAGTCTTAATTAATTATTAATGTACTACGTTCTTTATTTTATGTCTTAATTAATTATTAATATACTACGTTCTTTATTTTAATTCTTAATTAATTAATAATGCACTACAAACAAATACGAATAAAAATAAAACTTCGAACACAAATACAGATACAAATACAAATAAAAACTTCGAACCTAAACACAAATACAAATAAAAACTCCGAACCCTAAACACAAATACAAATAAAAACTTCGAACCTAAACACAAATACAAATGCAAACTCACACTAAACATAAATTAGGAAATTGCACTTCGGAGGAGATCATTTTTTCTTCACAAAACCTGCGAAATTCTTTATCTTCTAAAATGGAGACGGACTATACTTCTTTGGAGTCTTGCAATTGTCCTTGTCCCGTAGGTTGTACTGCTCCGCAACACTAGGCCCCACACCACTCGATCCCTCATCCCGTGTGTCAGATTATGCCTCGTCAACTGCGTCAGCGGGGTCAAGTGGAATTTGATGAGTGTTTAAATCAACCGGATGATTGCATATCTTTGGCGGACCTGAAATTACACCAGCACTTGACCATGAAGACCCTGACAATCGCGTGGGGGCTGGGTGCGGGTATGTTGCTGGAATTACACCAGCACCTGACCACGAGTCAATTGTTGGGCGCACCTGGGGTACGCAATAAGTGGATGCCCGACTGGGCTCTGGTGGGGCCGTTCTTATTAAGAAGTTCTCCATCCATCTCAATTGTTGCATATCATCTGTTGTGCCAACTGAGCAGCTTGTGGTGGAAATGGTTGAAAATTAGGTTGAAAACCTGGATACTGCTGCTCATAAGATTGGAAATTAGGTAGCTCATGGGGTTGAAAGGGAACTTTTGCGGGTTCTTCTTCTGGAACTTCGGGCATGTATGCATCTCCTTGTACTCTGCCACCTAACCTCAACCAGTCATTCGCAAATCCTCTGAACCAATCCATGTAATCATCATGAGGGGCAGCATATGCAGGTATTTCAGCTTCCATGAGTCTGTTTGCACGGTCGTTCCATTGCAGAACATACTCACCAAGTAGGGTCACCCAATCATGGTTTTGCCTTCCCCGTAAAGTCTTGCAATGGTCTCTGGTCACTTCAAAAGGTTGCAGAGGTTTTGGTTGCCAATATCCTAACTGTCGCATTACTCGTTCTACGTAGTGCCACTCGACACACTCAAACGACAAGATTGGCCCAATATATCTAACAAGATCAACATGTACATCCAAACCATCAGGTAAGGGAACGGCTTCATACGGCTGCCATACGAACTGCAACACATTCGCAACAAATCAGCTTATTATATACTCAATTATAAAAGTGCAAATAAATTACATTTTAATGGATAAAAATTGTGTACCCCATCGAGTGGAGACATGTCATCAAGCTCCTATCTGAAAGCCTCGACAGTCTTTTTCATGTACCCCGTGCCGCGACACCAGCGACTCCACCTGTTACACATTAAGCTAATACATTAAGCCAACACATTTTTATTTATTTCATATAATGACAGTTATAAATATATAAAAATTACCTCTTTGCAACTGGAACTTCGGCCGGCAACAGCTGATTCACAGGGATTGGTGTCAAGCATGGCATACGTTCCCATGCCTATACAAATAAAAGTGTTAGGGGCCCGTCAATCTCTTTATAGTCAAATCTCAATGCACGACATAGTGCACGATAGACATGAGCGAGGCAAGCAGAACCCCAACTATAACTCCCTATCTGGCTAACATCGCGGAGCAATGGTAAAAAATTTCCATTAGCGTAGGTTGTTGACTTATCAGGAAACAACAACATTCCAATCATGTAGAAGATGTGCAGACGTACATATCTGAGTGCACTCTCTGGAGTGTTACAAGATTCTCGGTCTCTGCAATATTTGATCCATGACAGCTTTACATAGGTGTGTGAGCGATCACCACGCCCCGGTTCACTACCAAGAAGTTCCCATCAATAGGCAGTCCAAATATGTGGAGTACGTCTTCGAGTGTCACCGTGCACTCACCCACAGCAAAGTGAAAAGTGTGCGTCTCAGGACGCCACCTTTCCACTAAAGCTGTTAATAAAGTTGCATGTCCTTTTACTTGTCCGATCCTAGATACATGAAGGAACCCGGCGGAATTAGGGTGCCACGTGTCTGGTGGATCATTTCTCCGGCAATACAGCTCCCTGTTTCCCTATTTTTTTACAAAAAAAAAAAATTGTTGTCTCACTATTTTTA
>JASCZI010211476.1:5626-76780 GCA_036250425.1 Stylosanthes scabra | reverse complement strand
TAAACATTATTATTACTATTAAATATTATTATGACATATAAATATTATTATCATTACATAAATATTATTTGTTAGGCTAATTCATTATTTTTAGCTATTTCTATTAGTTAAATAGAAATATTTATTTTCTCTAACGATTATATATTATTTAGTTAAACGCACAACATGTAAAAACTTAAAAAAAATCAAAATTTATAAACAATATATTACAAACCTACTAATACACACATAAAATATTAAAAAAATTAAAAATTAACAAATATTAAATAATTAAAATTTAATATATTAAAAAATATTATTTACTACACGCATAAAACATTAAAAACTTAAACAACATCAAAATTTATATATTACTAATACACGCATAAAATATTAAAAAAATAAAACTTAATAATTAAATAATTTTAGCAAGTATAAACTTACATAATTAGCATTATCCAAGTGATACGCAATGTGCTCCTCCGAAAGTGTAAAATCTGTAACCATCTCACTAATCTTGAAAACTACTCACTAATATAATTTTCTTGAAGCAGAAAAAAAAAGAGAGTGAGTGACACTGCCGGATGCATCATCTCCAGTAGCTATCCTTCCATTTTATAGGAGTGGCATGAGCATGGAGTGCATGGCTGGTTCCAATGCATGCAATCAAGTTGTTCCCCATGCATGAGAATGCACCCCGCATGGAGACATATGATTGGCCATTCAACACGCTATTAGCGTGTAGGCCACAAGCCGCTGTTAGCGAGCAGCCTCCAACACGCTACTAGTGTGTAACAGATGCACCCACAAATGGGAATTACACCCAGGCCATAATCTTCATTATGCAGTATTACACTATTTTTCTTCCCATTTATAAAATAATTTTCGCTTCTCTTTCTCTTGTATTTTTTTATTTTTCATTTTTAATTAATGTGCATCATATTAATTAAATAAAAATAATTTTATTAAATTTAATCAGGAGAAATAATTGTATATATATCATCTTCAGTTCAAATTAATTGGTTTAATACTTCAATTATGTTGAGTCTTCATACTCTTTTTACAAGAAAAAAGAAAGTGCCACTTAGTTCTTAAAATAGTTATAATCTAAAATTATTATATTTATCGTAATATTTATAATTTTATATGAATAGCATCTGTAAGTATATATTTATCATATTTAATTTAATAATAATTAATAAATATAAATTAAAATTAAAATAGAAAAACTATAACTACTTATAGTTAGAAAAGATAAAATATTATTTAATATTTATACCCACCTAATAGGACAAAATTTTATTATTATTGTTGTTTGTCTCTAATATTTATAAAAGATTTTCAAAAATACCTAATAAAACATCTAATTCGATTCGATTTTATTCTTAATATTTTCAAATAATTTCAATTATATACATCTAATCATTCAAGTCCTTGGATACTGAAAACTTCTATTGCTACAGTAAACTCCTATATCCTTAAGATCAGAAGAATCGCAACACTTAACACAATTCACTCGTCTTTTTCTTAACTTCCATCTGATAAATAGCAACGTAGCGTTGGCTATTAGGATAGAGGCCTATATTTCTATTTTACATTTTTTTAAGAACTTACTTGATACTTTTTTCCCTTCAAGAACTATATAGTTTATTGTAAAAATTTCAAGAATTTACTTAATATATATATATTTTATTTTCTTGATAGACTTATAAATTCATTATAAAATTTCTCGAAGATGAACTTGTCCTATATTACTCAAAAAACATTATATATACTACTTAGTAATTTAGAGATTAACTGCTTAAAAATAAGAAATACATTTTCTCTTATGATGAATCTATGGTGAAGAGATTTTATTATGCATAAGATATTTGAAAAATTAATAAAAGATAAAATAAAATATTTTATATAATTAAAATCTAATCATTCATTAAAAAAAATTTATCTCTTCATTATTCTCCTCTTCATCATAATTCATAGCATGTATTTTTCTCTTGTATTAACATTCAAATATATATCTCTTCCTACATAATACTTCCAACGAATAAACAAATAGAAAATCATCAGAAAGCAAATACAATACTTTTTCTTATTGTTGTTTTCTCTATCTAATAAACCAACTATCATGCATCGGCAGCCGGCAGAGATATTTTATGGAAATTAATCATAATGTATTTTCTTAGGCAATAAATTATTTTCATTAAGCAAATTCGCTCAATAAATTTAAGACAACAATATTAAGACAACAATAAATTCATGAGATAATAAGAACATGTGTATTTTAAGGCAGGGAAACAAGAGTCTTTTTAAGAATGAATAGTAGTCAATATAATAACAATATTTCAAAGAAGACATACATAAAACACAAACCATTTATTAAAAAATATGTATTTTCAATAATAAAATCTAATTTTGTATGATATTTAATATTTTTTAATCTTTTCCAGGCCAAGCCAGGTGTACCTTACTTTCCATAACAAAACTCATTATTTTAGTGGCTAGATAATTTTCTTCATTAACCTCATAAAATATGTCATATGATTATGAGCCTTGAGCATATATATTAGTTGAAATCTTCACGTTGTTGATTAATTGTCTTATTTGGTGGCGCCACCTGCAAAAATTAACTTACCAACCAATATGCAATGCAGAATGGTATACGTAGGACTAATGTGAGCAAATTAAGCTTTTAATAAGATACCAATTTTACAAATAGTTTAATCAAAGAGCTAATTTTTTAAATCAATGGTAATAAAAAATTTTTGGGGATTATTTTATTTCCAAAATCTTAAATTTCAAAATATAAATTATAATATAAATCTTACAAAAAATAATAATTTAAGAATGATTTTATGATTAAACCTGTTATTAATTAATTAAAAATTAATTGTTGATACTCATTGTTTTACAAATATATAGCACAGTTTATAAATTAACCGTACCAATATATACCAATATATGTATGGAGAATTTTAAGATAAAGAGAAAATTTGATGAAGAGAATGAAAATGTAGGTATATTTTTTTAAAAAATAAAAATAAAAATTAAATGACACACCATTTAGATAAAAATTTAATCTTTTATAACTTTAATCTCCATCTCTTCATATTTTTTTCCTACCTATATGTATACGTATGGCTATTAGAATAAAAATCAGATTGAAAATAATTGAAGTAACATTTATATTTATATATAAATAGTGATTATAGAAAAACAATTTAATGTATTGTTTAACTAAAATCTGTATATTAATAGCAACTGACACTATCTATCTACTTGCCCGCGTCAGCTGTATAGACTATAGGAAATTCTATCTTCCCCTTAATGAAAATAATAAATTTATAGACAAAATTTAATTAATTAATTTATTACATTGCATGGTGGATTACCAAGTGTCATATCACATCAAATAAATGTCGAACACATGCATACATCACCAACCTTTTCATTTTTTCTTCAGAAAGCACATATTAAATACATCTATGACAATACTCAATGTGCAGACTCATCAGTATGGATATATATCAATTTCTTGGACTTATTTATAATTAATTAGCACATAACACTAGCTAGCTAATATTTTGATTATCCAATAAGAAAACAATTAATCATCTTCTTTGCTCTTTAGTCTTATTCATTGAGCCATCCTCTTGTTGTTTTGTGATCAGTTAATAAGAAACAATATATATATATGTGAATTATTTTTCTACAAGTTGGAGCAAACACGTACATACATTAATATATATATATATATATATATTAGTAGAATCTATAAGCATTAATTAACTTCACACGAGTCAATGACCGTGACATGTATATACTATATACTATATATATAGATAGATAGAGATATATCTTATTTTTTTCCATTCTAATTTTGTCTCTGCCGTTGGGACGATGCATCATCTGCAACTATATTCCTCATTAATTATTTACCAACTTCTTTTAGAAATGGTTTCGGCATTTTTTCCCCTTTCAGTAACTGTATATCCCATTACATTTTCAACTGTTGAGTACATTTTTCTTATTGTTGTACCAAACCTGTATTTATGAAAAATTGACATGCCCATCAGTGCTTAAATTTTGTCATCAACATTGAACACAAATTCGTATAGCCGGGTAATTAATGATTTTTTTTTAATCAACACCAATAATTGAAATTGCCAAGCTATCTTAATTAGAGGTTCTATTATCAATTTAAGTTTCTGTTTTTTACTATTCTAACATAATATATAAGAACTAATCCGTTATAAACAAAAAATCTACCACTGACTAATGAATGGTATTTTGGTCTCAATTTTATTATCGGCTTTCAAATTTTTGAAAATAGTAATGCTACACATCGAAGCAATTTCACCAATCAAGATCAACTAAGTATTTTTAATCCACTCTCACCAAAATAGCGTGAAATCACGCGCTCTCATCCCCATTTAACACACACGCACTTCTCTCCCAAATTATCAGCAACAACTCCTCCCCCTCCTCGTCCTCCTTCTCCTTCTCCCTACTACTACGATGCTGCCACCGTCGCCATCATTGCTACCACCATCATTTTCGTAATCCTCTTCTTCTTCTTCTTCTTCTCCACTATTACGTTGTTGCTGCTGTTGTTGTCGCTGCTGTTGTTGATGATGACAATCAAAAATTGAATTGGATGTTCATGAAAAAACAGAAACATAATTTTCATATAAAACAGAAACGGAATTTCATATAAAAACTGAATTAAATTTTCACGAAAATAGAAACGGATTTGCAAGAAAAACAAAAACGAAATTGAAAAGAAAACATAAACGAATTTGGTGCCACGCTTAGGCGTGGTCTTCTTTACGCCCATGCGTGACTTTGGGTTACGAAAACAGAAACGGAATTTTCATATAAAACAGAAACGGAATTTCATATAAAAACTGAATTGAATTTTCACGAAAACAGAAACGGATTTGAAAGAAAAACAGAAACGGAATTGAAAAGAAAACAAAAACTAATTTGGTGCCACGCCTAGGCGTGGTCTTGTTTACGCCCAAGCGTGACTTTGGGTCACGAAAACAGAAACGAAATTTCATATAAAATAGAAACAGATTTTGAATGAAAGTAAAAACGGATTTGAATGAAAGTAGAAAGTTACCACTCAAATGTACTCCATCTTCTTCTTCTTCTCTACTGACAATAATATTACCATCCTCCTCCTCCTCCTCCTCATCATCATCATCATCATCATCTTCTTCTTCTTCTTCTCCTTTTCCTTCTCCTTCTTCTTCTTCCTCCTAATCAAACGGATTTGATGAATTGAAAGCATCCATACAAATATCAAATCAGAAACAACGAAAATGAAAATGAGAGAACTAGGATGATGAAAATGAGAAAAAACGGCGGTGAATAAAACCTTCCTAATAACGCATGATAAGCAAAAAACAGAATGTACTACAAATCAGGGATTACGTTTTTCAAAAAAACGGAAATAACAAATCCTAATATTAAATGAGAGGCGCGTGAGTTAGTAGTACTTGGTTAAGCTTGGTTGCATAATTCACTTGGTTGCCTATAATTATTGTACTGGTTTTGAAAAATTATAAATATAAGATATTTGTTGTTGTGTACAGTGTAGGTAAACAACTAATTAATTGTCCATGACATGTAGCTCATATGGCATTACTTTCTCCCGTTGTAAGAGGTCTCGAGAGTTCAAGCTTCATATTAGACAAAAAAAAACATTATTTTTTTTAAAATAAGTTAGATCTACGTAATTCTAATATGATATCAAAATTTATCTATTGTCATTGAGTTACTCACTTATAGATGTTGGATTTAAACACAAATTTAATTAAGAATTATGTTGCACACTAAAATTAGTCATCAAAATCAATTACTAGTATATAATACATATTGAAATACAAAATATATTTAAAAAAATAATAAAATTATATATATATTTATGTATAAATATTTGATGTTAATGTGTAAATAAAATTATTGTATAAGTATATATGTTCCTACATTGCTGAGATCTGATTGGTCTTAAATTGTCTCTCATCCCTCATCAGATTAGTTATTGGAGATTATTAGGCTTAAACAATATTGGATAATGCGGGCTTAAAATAGAAGTGGTACATGTAACTGCTATTCAAAATTGAATAATTAATAAAATTATGGATCATGTATATTATATGTGTATAAAGTAGTGTCGTATCTTTATTAATAAATTGGATTTACAATTACAGATCAAGATATATGAGAAGGAACACAAGCATAGAAACATAGGTAGATCCACGGCCTTATGTCAGCAAAATGGTAGCTAGGCACATCTTTTTTCTCTGGGTGACTCGTACAAGGCACTTGTTCTTTGCTTAAGTACAAGGATTAGGTAATTAATTATATTATTATTTATTATTATTATATATTTGAAGAATTACAAACCTTGTGGGGCTCCCAGTAGTCTATTTGATTTAGTTTACGCATTTAATCAGACCACCAGTTTCAATACAATATAGTTTCACTAATGGAAACTTCACAAAAATACAATATCTTCCTCCCCAGAAAAGTCCATTCAACCTAAAAAATATAATAAAATAAAAACTGAATTGATCTAATTGGGACCAATTTGTTATGTTAGTGTGATGTCACAGATCATTTGTCCGAAGAAACACAATCACTAAATGTTAATTATGCGTTTAACTTTGAAATCCGTTCTTTACATATGAAAACAAATTGGTTTCTTTACATATGAACTCATCACACGTTTCAATATTTGATAAATAAATAAATAAATATGAATGAATTATGAATTATCTTCAATAACGTTGAAATATTAGAATCATGATATATACATTATCATATTAATTATTATAGTTGATAATTTCGTCTATAATTATTTTTATATAAAATTGAGATTATGTGTCCTAATTCAATTTCAAAAGCTAACTTATATTATGGGGTGAGAATATCGCACACATAGATGACGTTTGGGAGAGAGACTGAGATTGAAGGACTGAAACTGGAAGATTGAAACTGCGAGACTTAATTAAATTTGTTATTATATTTGGTTTAAAATTTACTATGAGACAGAGACTAAGAGATAGATATTAAATTAAGTTGATGGAGGAATAATAAATGTTAGTAATGGAAACTTTAATGTTAAATGAGGGTATTTGAGTAAATTTTTTTAAAAATTTCAAGTCTCAGTCCCCGGTCCCTAGCTACTATCCGGAGGTATTAAAAATACTGGAATTCTGGGGACTGAGACTGGAGTTTTAGTTCCAGTCTCTAAAGACAAACACTACCTTAGGGTGCGTTTGGTTCTGAGTACTGGGATTGAGATTGGGAGATTGAAACTCAGTATTATTGTGTTTGTTAGACATAGACTAGAACTAATAAAATTTCAGTCTCAGTCCCCAGAATTCCAGTATTTTCAGTACCTCCACACTACAAGAAATTTGATTTGTTCTGACGCTGTTACCGATGGCCAGGCCAAAGCAAATTAATTGTACCGACAACCAAGTCGTTGATAAAAAGCCGTGGCCAAACAATTCGTTGGAAATTATTACCGACGGCTTTCGATAGCCGTCGGTAATATTATGACAACAAAAAAATAATTTATAAATTTACCGACGCCTTGGCCGTCGGTAATATTATGACAACGGGAAAAATAATTTATAACTTTACCGTTGCCTAGGCCGTCGGTAATATTATTTAAATTCTACCGACGGCTAGGCCGTCGATATAGTTAATTGATACAAAAATCATTATTTATTATATTAACGATAGCACAGATTTATTTTTTTAATTAATTTATTTATTTCATCCAACCTGTTTTGTTCTAAAATTACGAATTAAATGAAGTAATAAAAATAAATATCATAAATGAATGTTCTTACATTCTGTTTTTTAAAACTAAATAAATAATCTTAAAACATCCATACAAACAAAGTAGGTAACAAAAAACAAATCAAACATAGTCTGAGTCATCGTGAGGGCACCTATCAAGATGAGGGGACCTATCTGCATCCGGTGTAGGCTGCTCTGTCGCACTCGAAGATCTAGGGTGAAGCGGTGGCGGAGGCGGCGGTGGAGGCATCGGAGATGGCATTCCGGGGATGGAGGATGACGTGCCGGGGTGCATGGTCTGCATGAAGTTGTACATCTGAGTCACGGTGTTCTTCCACCTATCGAACTCCGCTGACTGGGAATCAATAGTGCTCTGTAGGCGTGCCAGATCAGATGCATGCTGTGTGCGCAAGGCCACAACCTCCTGTTTGTTCTCCTCTGCCTGCTGTGTGAGCTCCCTGTTGAGCAGAGTGACCTGCTCGCGCATATCAACTGCCCACTGGCAGTAGAGTAGTCGTCAGAATCGTAGGCGGGCAGCTTAAGCCGACTCGGGACCTTGCCACGTCCGTAGACCCGCCCTCTCTTGCGCCCACCAACTATCCTGAGCCAAACCGCATCATAATCTATAGGAGGGGGCTCGGGACAACCGGCGGCAATCAACTCAGCGCGCTCCTCCTCAAGCCGCTTTATCTCGTCGTCATATAGTTGCTGCCAACCATATAAAAACCGAATAATTTACAATTAAGTAAGTTGAACAGTAATGCTAGATACCGTGTGATCACAACTTAAGACTTACATTTGAATCCTCGGCACGCTTGTCAACCCATTAGCCACGATCCTTCTTCTTCGTGTGGGTCCGCGTCAAAACCTCACTCTGTGTGGGAGTGCGACCCAGCTTCTGAGACTACAATTTAAACAACATATAAACATGTTACAAAAAAGAAACAACATTTAAAGAAGTTTAAGTAAATAATATGGACGTGTTAAACTAAAGAAAGTACCATATTCTCCGTTGTTGCCGGATAAGTGATCGATCCCTCGGTGTGCAGTGATCCACCGGTGACGGAGGCCCGGTTGGCCTTATTCGTCCTCTTCATGGCCTGATATTCAGGGGATGCCCAATACTCCTTTAGACGCTTGAAAATATCGTCAGGGATCCAGTGCGACGGATATCCCTTTTCACGGATACCGTGGAATAACTCTCGGAGCCGCTTGGAAGCCCTAGCTAGAAAAGTGTCACGCATCATGTCCGCCTCAGCCTTGCGGAACCTGAAAGCCTTCTGTAAATTGCAATACAAAAAAAGTCAATTTTATGAGCAATAAACAGAAAGAATTACGAATGTATTAATTCAATAAAATATAATGTACTTTTACCTTCCACTCGTCCCACCAAGTGTCGATGGCTTCCTGGGGTGCTAGATGGAAGTGCGGAACATACCAGTTATAACAGCTCTTAAAAACTGTCGTGATCTGCTCCATCCCCTTCTTTATAGGCAACCAACTATTTTACAAGAAAAAAAAGTTATTAGTAAATAGTAAGATAAATAAGAACATTACGAATAAGAAAAAATAAATAAATACCAATCATGTCTGTCCCATCGCAACAGGGAACGATCATCACTGGCTATGGAGGCCTCCTCATCCTCGTCGTCCTCATCACCCTCAGTGTCTGTCGGGGTCCCAAACGGGCCTGATGGGGTGCGTGACGGAGGTCGGGGAGGATGTGACCGCAGTGGGGGCATTTGTGTACTCGTACTCGCTGGTGTGTGATGTGCTTACTGGCTACCACCCGTCTCCGTGGAGGATAATCGCACTCCCGGGGTGGGAATCTTCTGCATCGTTGGTAGCCCCTGCGAGGCAGATACCGACAGCGTAGATGTGGTCGCCGTAGTCGTCGTAGTGGGTGGTGTGGGGCGCAGATCGAGGGGAATCCCCGTGTTCTTCCTCGGTCTCCCCTTACCCCTACCAGTACCCTGGCCCCTACCACCATCTCGAGCCATGAGTGCTGCATCAAACACAATATGAGAATTTAGTAAGTAGTTAAAGTTTTAATACATAAATAAGAATTAAATGTAAAGAGTTATTAAAATTTTAATACATAACCAAGAAGTAAATATAAAGAAATTTAGAAAAGAATTAACCTAATGCGTACATTTGTATTAATCAGAATCATGTGAAGAATTTGATGATTCCGATTCGTCATCATCATCATCCTCTGTTTCATGATTTTCCAATTGTAAACGATGCATTTCGGGAAGTTTAACGATGTCAACCTCTCCTAAAGGTGAGGCGAGTGCATGAGGCATTTCTGTGTCAGTTATCAATGTGGGTTGAGTTTCTTCTTGATTTTGGTACGGTCGTCTTGCACTTGTTCTTCTTGTGACTCAATCATACCCCTAGGTTTGCACTTAATCACAACTCTCCAGTTACTCCGAGCCCTACCAGGATATGTCATGTAATAAACTTGTCGTGCGTTGTGTGCCAAGATAAAGGGATCATATCTCTCGTATCTCCTACTATGATTGACCTCAATTATTTTATAATCTCTATGCATTCGGGTTCCCCTGGGTCGTGCATGATCATACCATTCGCACCTAAATAACACCACTCGCTTGATCGGTTCTCCCGTGTATTCTATTTCTAAGATTTCTTTCAACAACCCATACCAGTCGCATTCGCCCTAGCCTGCATCACCCATTAGGTAAATGTCAGTGTTATCAGCGGTTCTTCCTATGACGTGTTCAGGTGTATGAAACCTCATATCGTTGATTTTCATCATGGTCCATGAATTGTATGCACGCAACGGATCCAAGGGTAATCTTTTTAAATGGGGACAATTAATGTTGTTGTCTGCATTGTTGACACATGATTGAAACCAATGCGAAAAATCTTGCATGTTTTCAGAACCATATAATTGCTCTTAAGACTTGTCATTTAAATTGTTAAGCATTTTACAATATGTTTGTTTAAATTGTAACTTAAAACAATTTTAATTGTATAGTTACCTCTTGAATTCATCAACTTCCGCACAATTCAACAAAATGTGTAGGTGAGCAGAATTCAAATCAATGTCTGTTAAGTATCGTGTTTGTTTCTTGCCACCAATTTCCCCTGCCTTCATAAATATGGACAACATAATTTCAGAAGACGAAGCTCCACCATCATCATTTCTACCAAGCTTTGTACGGATTGATTGGACACGCAGCTCAAAATAGTATGCACAAAAATGTGTTGTCTCTTTTGATAGATACGCCTCACACATAGAACCCTCTACACGTGCCTGATTCTTTACCGTTCTCTTATATACACCAATTTGTCGCTCGAATGGGTACATCCATCGATATTGGACCAGACCACACACAAGTGCCTCATATGCCAAGTGGATCGGAAGATGATCTATGACATTGAAGAAGCCGGGTGGAAAGATTTTTTCAAGCTTACACAATATCAAAGGGATATTTTGTTCCATGACCAACAGATTTGTAATCGAAAGGGTTGGTGAACACAAGTCATGAAAGAATTGACTCAACTCGGTTAAAGGCTTCCAAACATGGTCAGGAAGTTCTTTAAGGGCAATCGGGATCAAACATTCTAAAAAAACATGGCAATCATGACTTTTCATTCCTTGGAGTCTCCTTTGATTAACATTGGCACATTTACTGAAATTAGATGCATAACCATCAGGAAGCCTCAAATCTTGTAGCCACCGACACACTTGTTGTCTTTGCTCCATGCTTAACACATAGCACCCTTTTGACTTCGTGAAATTCCCGTTTCCAAGTGCAACCAGATTCAACTCCGGTCTCCTACACAATTCTTCCAAGTCTAATCTCGCCTTTTGGTTATCCTTGGTTTTATCACTGTCCATTACCGTATGGATAACATTATCAAAACCATTCTTCTCAATGTGCATCACATCAAGACAATGATGCACCATGAGATCTTTCCAGTAAGGATGATGCACCATGAGATTTTCCAGTAAGGCAAGTCCCAGAAGATGCTTTTTTTAGTCCAATTGTGTTCACATCCGTATCCAGGGATTTGAATAGGGTAGCCAATGTCAACGATCCTCCTATAGTCCCTTACTCTAGACCAGATCTCTTCCCCAGATAACCTATCTGGTGGCTCACCGTGTTCCTCGACATTCCTACTAAACGCGGTTTTATTTCGTCTGTAAGCATGATTTTCCGGCAAGAACCTCCTATGACTATGAAACCAACACTTCTTCCCACCGTACTTCAACTGAAAAGCTTTCGAATCCTCCATACAAATCGGGCAAGCCAACTTTCCTTGTGTCATCCAATCGGACAACATTCCATAAGCTGAGAAGTCATTAATTGTCCACATTAGAGCAGCCTTAAGCGTGAAATTAGTTTTGGTTGATACATCATATGTCATCAAAACCCCCCTCAACCCACAACTGAATCAGCTCATCTATTAATGGTTGAAGGTATACATTGATTTTAACTTTAGGATTTTCCGGACCAGGAATGACACATGTTAGAAACAAGTACGGATCTTTCATACACATTTCGGGAGGAAGGTTATGTGGTGTCACAACTACGGGCCAACAAGAATAAGGAACACTGAAGTTCGTATTAGGGGCAAACCCATCAAAGCAAAGGCCAAGTCTTATATTTCTAGGTTCAACTGCGAAGTTAGGGTGTGTTTTATCGAATTCAAGCCACTGCTTAGCATGAGAAGGGTGGGTCATTATGTCATCTGTTCTATGGTTATCGTAATGCCACCTCATGTGAGGGGCAAAACTCATTGAGGCGTAAAGTCGTTGGAGCCTAGGGATCAAAGGTAGGTAATGCATTCTTTTGAAATGGACTTTTTTCGTTCACTTCTTAGGATCAAACCTAGGTGATTGGCAGAATCTGCACTCATCTAAACCCACATCTCCGGCATAGTAAAGCATACAACCATTCACACAACAATCTATCTTTACGGCCTTTAATCCCAATTGTGCTGTCAGCTTCTTTGCCTTATAGTAATTACCAGGGATTCCACTTGCATCAATAGCAACCTCCCTTACCAAACTCGCAACTTGTTCAAATGCATGTTGTGAGTAGTTATTCTTAGATTTAATTGCAAACATTCTAGTGGCAATTGATAGTTGTGAGAAAACAGAACCCTCCCACAAAGGTCTACGCACGGTCTCTAACATATTATAAAATCTCTGTGCTTCGGGATTTGGTGCCTCGTCAACGTTCACATCATCCCGTTCTATGTTAGTGTTCTCGTGCGAAAAAGCATCTAGCACTATTGATTCATATCTAGCTAAGTTATCCTCCCAAGTGACATCATCATGACCGTTATCGTTTTCATGGCAATATCCACCAAATGCATTTCTATTACCCACTTCTACACCATGTTTATCATGTCGCTCCCAAATCCAATAATTAGGCAAAAACCCCTTCTTTAGTAAATCAACCCTAACCTCATCAAAGACCTTAAATCTTGTGCACTTACACTTTACACACGAGCATCTAACCTTCCCAAAGCTATTGTAATCCTCCAAAGTCGCACACGTGTTTAAGAATTTGCCTAAACCGGTTATGAATGATGGTTTAAGTCCACCCCTGTTTGGATAAACCCTATCATACATCCACGATCGATTATTGTCCCCCATTTTCTGCAAGAGTTTAATTTATTGTTACATTTTTTATTTTTCAATTTTTATTTTTTTAAAAAAATTTCGGCAGAGTCTCCCCTACAAATAGGAGTCTCCACCTGTTCAAATTTGAAAATTCAATGACTTTTTCAACATTTCAACAAATTTAATTACAATTTAATAAAGTAACATCACACAATCACAAGTAATATTTGTTAATCCTAACCATTCTAAACACCTTACTCCCCACATCAAACACGGTGCAAACACAAACAATCTCCACAGCAAACAAACCAATGGGATCTCTACGCCCCCACACAACATCATTCCACCTCTCCCAATCTACAAATCTATCCTAAGGGTTCAAGTCTCTACCCTAAGCATGCACATTACTTGTTAATTAATTAAGTTATGACCACTTTAATTTAATTAACATTTTCAATTAAATATATTCTTTAATTACAATAAAAATAGATAATTAGGAGAGCTAACCAACCTTGGGGAAGTGGCAAAAAATTGGGCAACACCAAAACAACACAACTATGGACGATCCACACCAAAGCACAGCAACAGCACCCTAAAATGCACTCCAAATCTGCAATGCAAAACAACACTAAGTGGGTTAAACTTAAAAAATGCACAAAAATAGGGGCTGCCAAGAATAACACAAAACTGGAGCAAAAAAAAAAAATTGAACCGATTAAAGGGAAGAGAATCTTACCAGGACTCCAACGGCGGTGATGGCGTCGGAAACGGTGGCCTGGCGGCGAAGAAAACGGCCGGCGAATGTTGGGGCGGCGACGGAGTGAGAGAGAGTGAGTGTGTGCTTCTGACGAGGAAGAAGGAGGGCCGTCGTGTTTTAATGCTAGTAATAAGCTTACCGACGGCCTTAAAACGCTGCATTTCATTAAAGTAATAATAGCGACGGCTTACCGACGGCTAAGCCGTTTGGCCGTCGGTACTATTATTATGGGCGGGAAAATGAAATTTTCGAATATTAATATTCCCGTACCAACGACTAATATTATTGAATTTGAAATTCATTACCGACGGCCTAGCCGTCGGTAACGTTCTAGCCGTTATGGACAACCCGTTATTGACGTACCGACGACTAAGCCGTCAGTAATATTATTATAATATTTTAAACTTACCAACGGTTGAGCCGTCGGTAATATTAGGAGCGTCATCCAAACGTTAAAACCAACTCAACGACGGCTCAGCCGTCGATAAATTTAGAATATTATAATAATATTACCAAACGGTGCGAAGGAATGTCAACGGTTTACCGAACCAACGATCTCCCTCGAAAATTCCACGAAGGGTCCTCTTATTACTGACGCCACTTACTCTGTTACCGACGGCCAGCTCATCGCGCCTTCGAAGCCGTCGGTAGTGGCCGTCGGTAATAAGCAATTGTGTGGTAGTGCCAGTTAGGAGGGATTGGGAGACTGGGGACTGGGACTGAAACTTTAATAATATTTTTTTACTCAAATACTCTCAATCAACATTATAATTTCAAATACTAATATTTATTTCTACTCCATCAACTTAGTTTAATCTCTATTTCTCAGTCTCTATCTTTAATTAATTTTAAACCAAAGTCTCAGTTTCTCAGTCTTAGTCCCCAGGCTTAGTCTCTCTCCCAAACGCACCCTTATATACTTTCAAGAGACCATATCATCGATCACGCATCCTTATATACTTTCAAGAGACCATATCATTGATCGATGCGAGACTCGTAATAATAATTTAATTAAGAAAAAGTATAGGTAACCAATATTTTTCTAACCAACAAATGAGCCAACAAAAAATAAAACATCCGTAATTTTTGTTTATAGAACGTTTACAATAAAAGAAATAGAACATCATAAACCTGAAGCAACTAACAATCAACAAAAGAAATAGAACATCTGAAACTTATAAACAAAACATCTAAAACCTAAAAAAAATAGAATATCCAATATAAATTGTTGGCTGATGTTGGCTAATTTTTTATTGGTTACCTAGTTGTTTAAATAACCATACAAATAAAAAATCGATATGATACAATAGAATTAAAGTGTATATATAATAATAAATTATTTACACACTTGCAAGTTAATTAGACGAAAAAATATCAAACTATTCATAAAAGATTCGAATATGGATAAAATTATTCATAAAAGAAAGAAATAAATTTTATATTCATAAAAAGGGCTCTATTTGATAAAATTATTCTAACGTCATTAACGAGCCATAATTTATCAGTGAATGAAAATTTTTTATGGATAATTTTAATAATTTTTCTTAAATCACATAAAACAAAACCTTTATATATGTAAGATAAATTAAATATATTTGTATGAATGGGAGAGAAATTCAATTGATTATCCGTCAATATATAATTTGACTTGTATGTTAGCTTAACGTGACATGGGAGGAAAAGCCTAAAAGATTCTGTAGTAGGTAAATGCAAAAGGAAAAATGTGTTTTAGATGATCCACTATAATAATCAAGGTTACATATGTTGACCCTTAATTAATTTGCTACCTCATGAAACTTCAACAATTATTATTAGAGTTTTTGTCTTTGTAATGAAAAAAAAAATTATATGATCATTAATTAGATTCATGTATCGAAATAGATTAATTTAAAAATTAGTTGTTTTTGTCAATATATATAAAAAATATTTATATGTATATAATTAGGAAAAATATATAGGCTCACCAATCAATTCAAAGTAATTTTAATTTGTGTTAATTTCATTGGATCATTTGTTGATGAGTTAATTAACTAATTAATTATGTACCACAATTCACAAGGAAATGAAATCAATTGTTTTTTTGTTTTTTTTTTAATGTAACTAGTTGGATTGTTGATCAGTGTCTTTTCTCTTCACACTTTATTACCATTGATTCATATTAGTTTTAAAAATGAGTTAAAAGTGGCCTGTAACATTACTATACTACTAAAGTCTACGAATAAATAATTCAGTTACTGTGGTAGAACAGAAATGATAAGCACGAGTAGTGTATGTTAAGGGTACAATAGAGACGATAATAATTATTTAAATTAAATGACTACTCTGATCTATTATAATAATTGTTGTACTTTATATATATGTATGTACATTGGTACATAGATATAGTAACTTATGTGAGGGACTAACAGTTTAACAGTAGTATGAGTATGTATGAGAGTGTAACATATATGACAATACCCATGGAAGCTGTACTGTGTTGCTGTGGAACCTTAAGAGAAACAGTACTATACACATACACTAATGTCTAATGTTTTTGCTTACTCTCATAAACCGTTATCTATCTACATACCATCTTTCTATGATCCATCTATTCAATTCTATCTATCTATCTATCCTTCTTTTATTTTATTTTGGGAAAAGAAAAACAAACAAAATCATGCAACACATACAGTTGCATAATAAATGGGACCCCCCAAAAGTCTCTGTGGAACAAGACAGAAGAAGAAGAAGAATAGCTTCATCAGTTAGTACAAAAGGTAACACACATACATACCTACACAAAAGCTAGCTCCTTATTATTAACATATTTTTTAGTAACTAATCTTGTAATTAATTAATCTTTCTTTTTTTTTTTTTAATAAATATTTGAATAGATGAATTGACTCATCAAGTAAAATTGAGAGTCATTATTTTTGGTAGCTAAAATAAGGTAAAATGATGCATTTTCCTATTTTCGTTCAGGTTTTGTTAAGTTGCTTTCAAATATAATCATTAAGGTACATATATAAATACATGCAACCCTAGCTAGGCTTCAGTTCTGTTCTCTTTATTTTGTTTATATATACTATAAATATAGCAGTCAGCAGAGAGGTTTTGGTGTGTAGCTTCAATTCTTCTTCTTCTTCTTCTCTCATCATCTATCTGTTTCTGATTCATGAGCATGGAGGAAAGTCATGATGAGTACTTGATGTGGATGAAGAGGAAACAAATCTTGAAGTCACATATTCAAGTAGCACCCTTTATTGGAGGTAGCAGCAATTCATCATCAACAACATCAACATGGGAAGAAAGGGCATTTGCTGAAGATGCTGCAAGGATTCTAGGTGGATGCATATGGCCTCCAAGATCATACTCATGCAGCTTCTGCAAAAGGGAATTCAGGTCTGCTCAAGCTCTTGGGGGACACATGAATGTTCATAGGAGGGACAGAGCTAGGCTCAAAAGAAGCCTTAGCCCTCATCATCATCATCATCATACCAAAAATGATTGTAAGTCATCATCATTATTATTAGGTACTTCT
Organism: Stylosanthes scabra; assembly: GCA_036250425.1. Taxonomy (NCBI): domain Eukaryota; kingdom Viridiplantae; phylum Streptophyta; class Magnoliopsida; order Fabales; family Fabaceae; genus Stylosanthes; species Stylosanthes scabra. The sequence continues at coordinate 59,104 of JASCZI010211476.1, read as the reverse complement.
TCTTCTCATCATCATCATCATCACAATCAATCTTCTGGGGAGAATTACTACCACTACTACTCTAGTAGCCTTATTAATGGAACTACTGATAATAATAATAAAGTTATTACAAGAAGTAGCAAACCTTCGTCATCTGATTCAGAACCAAAAGAAGGGAAAGTCAATGCAATAACAACAAATAGTTATTGTGATTATGTTGAAACAAGTTTGTGTGTGGGGATGCATAACTCATTATGTGGGGACGAAGAAGAATGTTATTATAAAAGGACAAAGAGGACAAATAATTCTTCAGTGTTTTGTTCTACTTCATGTTCAAATGATAGAAGGCTGCAGGTGGGTTTGCAGTCTGCAGAATCATTTGCAGTACCTACTGGAACTGGAATGGAAGATTTGGATCTTGAACTCAGGCTGGGGAAACCGCAGAAAGTTTGATTTAGTAGTTAGCATAAAGGTACACACGGACAGAACCAACAAAGTTGTAATCACATCAATGAAAAATGCATGTATGTCAGTCTTTGACTACTACTACTCTTGTTTTTCTTTTAGGGGTTGTTTGTTCATCATAGAATATTAGGCAAGTTATTAACCTTCAATAGAAGAATCATAATTAAGCAAGGTAGGTTTATATTAATCATTATTTCTCTTGAAGAAAATGTTACTACTAGTGCTTGAGTTTTTGCTAATATAATCCCTGCTTGTTCCTTTCATGTTTATGGATTTCCTATCATCTTCAACATTTGATTAACAAATAATTGAAATTCAAATGATAAAAAACATTTCAGATATAATTGAAAATATATGTATTTATATATTTAGTCGTTAATTTTAATTATAAAATATATATTATTAAAATTAACTACTAAATATATTAATTTTATTTGTAGCTAGATGGCTCCCCAAATGATATATGAGTGTTACAATGATAAGTTTGATGGATGGGTGCAGTTAAGTAAGGAGGGGAAATCCAACTGTAGTGATATGAAAATCAAAGGTGTGATGGGAAGAACTGACAGTAACTACTAACTACTGACAATTAAAAGTCACTTCAGCTACATATATTCCCAGGAACTAACAGTACAGTAGTCACATGCACAAATCTATGTGAATTTGATTAACCATTTTACCCCCCGGGCCCATTTTACCCCCCACTAATTCCAAACCGTTTAGTTGCTTTCCAAATATTCGCCAAATTCATTTTAGTTCGCTACACAGGAGCATAGAAATGACATCACATATGATTAACCTTATTAGCACCTATGCAATAATAATAATTAGTAGACAAATGTGTTGCAATTGCAAAGACCGAGACAAAAAAGGTTGTAGGTGTAGAAGGAGTAATGCAGGGGAAGAGAGAACACAGAACAGTGTTAGCCACCCTTATATAATGTGACATGGACGGTTCCTCCAGAATGCACCGCGACGTCATAAGTCTATTCTTTTCAACCCCCTTACCTTTGTAAGGAAATTTCATGAAATATCGCTTTTGACTTCCCTGTACTCCTCTCTGCCATCAACACCCAACACAACCTACAATTCTTTCCATCTTCTGCGTCTTCTCTTATTATTATTACTCTCCACTACTCTACTGTTCACATTACTACTACTACGTTCATGAGATTAATATGTCCTCATTTTAATTTTTGTCTCTCTATCTTATAGTTGAATTGATTTGTAGCAGAGGTGATCACATGTTGGAGCATTAATTGTTGCAAATCAGGTGTATAGATATGTGTTCCCACTTCCCAGCTATCTTGAGATCTAAGTGAGTTTCTTATTATGGGGTGCTTTTGGTGCATGAATATATGCTATTAGATGGTGTTTATTCAGTAGTGCCCTTGCTAACTTGCTATATATATATTGATGAACTTAAGGGGGGTTTTGAAAATTGTGGCTACCTTAATTAATTGGTACCTAGCTAGCACGTGTGTATCTAATCTAAGCAATGTAGATCAGACTTCTGGTAGTGAAAAGTGAAAACAACTACACACACTTGGTCGTATCAAAAAAATTAATCTAGTCATTGGTTTGTGAGAGAGAGAGAGAGACACCTTTAATTTTACAAATGACACTTCACAACCTTATTATTCTACTACTACTTCCCAGTTCCCACAATGTCTCTTCATAACCCAACTCACCCTCTTTGATCTTAGTCTCTATCTACACTCTAGCACTATACACATGCACGTGATGGCATTTGAAAACTATTATATAAAGAAATAAATCTCCTCCGTGATTACCTAAGTTATTGCCTACACATACTTGTGAATGTGCCTCATGATTTTGAAACTTACCTACATGAAACAACATCTATCACAATTTAAGGGCATACTTATAACATTAATACGTCTAAGTCAAATCTCACAGGATTAGTTAAGTTAGTGCTGGGATTTCAATGTACCAGATCAAATATGTGCCAAAATTTCAACACGAATATTAAATACACAAAACCACCACCATCATCGTCCATCAATCAATTATACGCATTTTAATATATATATATATTCTTCTTATTTCTCATGCCTCTTCCATTATTGTTAATTGATGATATTTCCGCTACTATCATTTTATATACACGTAACACACTCGTGCATGTGTCACTTTCCAGTTTCCAGAACAATAATAACAATTAAAAAAAAATAGCTCACAAGTATTCTCAGACTACTCGTTAAGACTAAGAATAATAGTGAATTTTTATAACTTTAATGAATTTAATAAATTAAAAATATACACAAAATAAAATTACTCAATAAAAATTATGTTTTATTTTTCTTTTGCAATCAGTACCTTGAAAAACCCAATAATAATAATAGTAATAATAATAATAAATAGATGATTCCATACTTTTGCTCTGGTAATATGATGCTTATTATTATTTTTTTGGGTTAACAAAGGGATGGTACTTTTTATTTGTTTTGCCTTGTCATTGCTGAATGCTGACAATGAAAAGACAAGTTTGGGCCGGACCCAAATAAAAGAACTCTGATATACCTTGTCCACTGTTATTGTGTACCAATTACCAAACTACCAATACAACGTCATCGCAAAATCAGCCCAAGTGCCCAACACATAACGACATCGTTTCGATGCACCAAATATAAAGTTGTCCTTGTCCAAAATTAGAAATTGTATATATACATACTTGTCTTTTTCCAAACTTCAACGGGGCAATTGCCCCACACTCATAAGGGTAGATGCGTCCCTGTGTGCAGCCAATACATATATTGGCATGTGAAATTAGAATTTAATCAATCGAGAGATCATATACTGATTGATATGTTAATTGAAATTGTTGACTCTATCAAATTAATTCGCTGTCCACTAACATTTCTGTTAATTACTTAATTTAATATTTTGCGGCACACCGTACATCCTAGTTAATATTTAGGGTGTGCTATATTGAACTTATTTTTTAAAATCTTGCCAACCAAAATCGTGACTTTTATCTTATATATCAAACTTGTACCCACTATTTAGTTTTTTCTAATTAATTTTAGAAAAATAATATTTATATATCTTTTATATTGTATATATTTTTGTGATATAAAAAATAAATTTTTATTCTTTTTTTTTAAATTTATGTATTTTGTATCATAAAAATATATTTTAAGAGTATAGTTATAATTCTTTTAAATTTTGTATGTATTTAATATATTAAAAATGTAAAAAAATATATTTTTTCAATAAATTTTAAGAAAATAATTCTTTTATATAATGGATTTGATTTTAATATATAAAATAATTGTACATTATATATATTTAATCACATTGCATGACTTCTTTTTATATTAATTGTGTAAATGATCCTAAAAAATGAATTAATTAAAATATTTTATCAGGTGGATATATCACAATTAAATTCTTATATAATATTGTATACTTATTAGCAAATCCTTGTGTTAAGTGTTAATCACTCTTTAATAAAAAGTGAAAGGTATTCTAGCATATTAATTTTACGTCTACTCTTTTATCTTATCATTTTACAAGGTAGTCACACACACTCACTAGCAACAACAATGGCGAATCAAGAGAGCAGTAGCAGAAGCTCACGATGGTCGCTCAACGGAACCACTGCTCTCGTCACTGGCGGAACTCGAGGAATCGGGTTCGTTTCATTTATCTTATCTTCGCTTTTTTTCTTTCCCTAATTTTGCGGATTATTCTTTTCGCTTCAACTCAAATTGGGGTTTTCTCAAAACCACTTCAAGTTTATACATTTGCGTGCTGAATTTGTTTGTTGCGGTGGCGCTGACTGTTTCATTATTTCATTCAGCCACGCCGTGGTGGAGGAGCTGGCGGAGTTTGGTGTCAGCGTCTACACTTGTTCCAGGAACCAGGAGGAGTTGAATGCGTGCTTAAAACAGTGGAAAGACAAGGGCTTTTCGGTTGATGGCTCCGTTTGTGATGCTTCTTCTCGAACTCAAAGAGAGAAGCTCATTGAACAAGTGTCTTCTGCATTCAACGGCAAGCTCAACATACTTGTGAGTCCTTTCTTACATTCTTCTTTATTTTCAATGTAAATAGAGCTTTAACTGCACATGACATTGCTCAGTTTGAGAATTCAATGAGTTCTCTTTCATTGTTGGCTCATTTATTAATGAAATACAAGAGGGTGTAGTCTGTAGTGTAGATATATCAGTGCCCTTTTTTGTTTGTGATTTGTAAAATCATGTTTAAAGCTTTGCATCTAATGCATTGTACATTAGCACTATATGTGCAGTTTATTTAACTGGAAAAGAAAAAGTTTGAGTATAAACATATCAGTATTGTACAGAAAAGAAACCTAATGAGGCTGTCATGAATAGGAACTATTTGTAGTAATGTTGCTGAGAAGGAGGACATGGCATGTGGAAACGTGACAAAAGCTAGACGTTTCCTTGTATGATGGAAGTGATAGTACAAAACGGAATTCAGATATCTTTCATAAAGCATATATATCTGTATATGCAATAACAACACAAACAATTCTCTATAGATTATTTGAAATGAAAGGAAACTCTGTGGTCTAACATACATAACATAGGCCAAGTCATGTGTTAATTTGTAAACTATGTTAAATTTCAATGATTCCTTTTTATCATTTTTTAATGATGACTTGTCATTTTATATTGAGATATCAGTTGGGCTATTGCTTAGAAGAAGTATTAGAGATCAGGTCATGTGTTATAATTCAACTCGGCTTTTTATATCGTGCTGTCGGATCATAATTTTTACTAGTTTTCTTTCCAGTGAAACATAAAGTTCTAGAAGAACTTTGAGATGCCAATGAACGACTTCAGGATAATGTTTCAATATTACATGCGCTTCATTTACTAGGTCTATTAGCTAATTGATCCATTTAGAATGGTTTCAGCACATACTAAATTTTGCTTACTAAGTTCATCATCTTTTAAACTTAGGTAAACAATGTTGGAACAAATACTAGAAAGCCAACAATTGAGTACACTGTAGAAGACTACTCAAAAATAATGTCTACTAACTTGGACTCTGCATACCATCTATGCCAACTTGCATATCCTCTTCTCCGAGCATCTGGAAATGGAAGCATTGTATTCATTTCCTCTGTTGCAGGTTTGACGAACATATGTTCTGGAACCATATATGCAGCGAGTAAAGGTCAGTTGATGTTCTAGTTATGTCATTGTTTGCTCAGACATGATAGGTTACAAACTATCTGAAAAATATTGTCTAAAATAACTTGCTTCCTTATTTTTCAGCTGCAATGAATCAGCTTACAAAAAACCTTGCTTGTGAATGGGCAAAAGACAATATAAGGACCAACTGTGTTGCACCCTGGTATACAAAAACATCACTTGTGGAACATGTAATGTTCTTATACCCTGTTAAGCCTTGATGTGGTTTATCTCTGTTCCAAATGACTAACCATTTTGTATAGAAACCTGATCAATCTGCATGATTACTTTTCCAAAAGACAATCCCCATCTTCATAACTTGGATTCCTAATTATTGTTTACCTTCCTAACACTTTAACAGTTGATGGAGAACAAAGGCTTTGTAAATGACGTAATATCTAGAACGCCGATAAAGCGGATAGGAGAAGCACATGAAGTATCATCCTTGGTGGCTTTCCTTTGCCTGCCTGCTGCTTCCTATATCACTGGACAGATTATTGCTGTTGATGGAGGTTTTACTGCCAATGGATTTGAACCTAGCATGAGAATAACTTAACCCAAACTTCTATATATATATAATTTCTGGCAATAAATTCTGGACCTAAAATCTTTTGTATTTTATTATCAGAACGGTTACCGCATGACAAGACGGTAGTGCCTTAAATAAGAATTTGTGTGGTTGAATTTTCTTAACTATTTTCCTTATATTTTATATTCTCATGTTGAGCCATCCAGTTTGGTCTGGTTCATCATGACGCAAACAGAGTAGTTGAATTCTTGGCTAAGCAGGTGCTCTGGGATCTGAACATTGCTCGTGGCTTCTACAGATTGATTGAGATTAGCTTCAATCTCTCTGTTTTCTCTTCTTTCTTACAGCACCAAAAAATTATTGTCATATTGGGACTTGCTTCATTCTTAGTATCTTGTTCAGAATTTAGTGTTTAGAATTTAGGGTTTAAGATATGGAGTAAATGGCGGTGGGGTGGACAATGGTGGCTGGTGGTGGTGGCAGGTAACTTGTGGTGGCAGGTGAAATTGTCATGTTGAGAGGAAGAAGAGGAAAGAAAAAAGACTAAAAGAGTTGTTATAGGGGGGAAAAAAAGGTGAATGGGTATTCGGCATTTTTAGATTGTTGGCTGAATTTTTTTTTGTTACCTACTATAATTCCTTTTTTTTTTCGGTCCAGCCCAAATCCAGAATTCCGTGGTGTCTAATTAGGCTTGATCACGAATGTGTACCTAGCTGTGGTGGATGAGTCTCCCAATCAAAATAAGTGCGTGCATACGTTAGGTTTTGAGTTCAAAATTTGCCTAAGGAGAAAATGATGTTGTTTCCTAGCCCTACTTTGTATCGAGAAGATAACATGGAGAGTCAAATCAAGGTTAGTCTAGTAATTAACTTACTAGTTTGCTTAAACAAATATTGGGGGTTCGAAACCGCCTTGTGAATGTAACAACTCATGTGCCAGCGATAAACTTTTAAATGGAATTTCAATCTGAGATGGAGTAGTTCTTGGCCTGTCGCGAGTGATATCGTGTGAAAAAAGTGGAGAGTTAGAGAGTAGGAGGTGGCAATAATGGCAAGGTCAGATAACAGGGAGAGAAGCTCACGATGGAGCCTCAAGGGAACTAGTGCTCTTGTTACTGGCGGAACACACGGAGTGCCAGCGTGTTCACTTGCTCATGGTTAGGGTCTAACACAAAGAGAGAACCTCATTCAACTTGTATTTTCTGCATTCAACTCCTGAGCTCCAAGTTGGAACAACTGTGAGAAAGGCAACAAGCTGCTACACTGCTGAAGAATACTAAAGTGCTAACTTGGACTCCACATACCATATCCTCTTCTCAAAGCATCTGCAAATGGAAGCATTGTGTTCATTTCCTCTATTGCAGCTCTAACAACCATAGGTTCTGGAACTGTTATTATGCTGCAAGTAATGCCCAGTTCATTCATCTATACTCATTATTCATCTTTTCCTAAGACATGGTAGTATGGTACATTTTCATGACTCATAACAGAGGAACATTTTCAGCTGCAGTTAATCAGCTTACAAAAAATCTTGTTGTGAATGGACAAACGACAATATAAGGAGCAATTTGTTGCACCCTGGTATACCAAAACACCACTTCTCAGACATGTAATGCACCCTCTTCATTTTTCATATGGTTTGATTCTGTTTGTTCCAATCACAGTAACTTGCTATCTTCCATAGCTTCAATTCCTACTTGTTTTCCTCATAACAGTTGCTTGATAACAGAATTTGTGATCAATTGAATGAGAAGATATATGACGCAGCAGATTCACGTAGTTCAGAAATGGACAAAATCTGGTGCTGGGAATCAATTATGTCTTACGTTTCAAGCTTTTTAAATCCAGTATTTTTTTTTCTTTCTAATTTCCATTCTTTAAATGAAATGTGATCTAATTACTCTTAAAGTTTCGTGAGTTGAGTGCGATTTTCTTAATCAAATTACGACTTAACTCTAATTTAAATTGAAGTTACGGATGAAAAACAAAAATTCCCAAGCTTGTATGAGTAAGTACTTCTTAATTCAGTAGATTATTTTAAATTAATTCATAATTTATATAATAAATGGACGTTTATTGGATTTAGTATTGGCCCAAGTAAGTGATAATTATCAAAATGTATTGGTGGCTTCTATTGCTGGCCTTTTAATTTGCTTAGTTCCCAATTTAGTCATGGAAGCCTTTTGGTCATGTACCAAAAAAAAAAAGAAAAGAAATTAATTTGGAAACTGGAATCCACAGAACGCCCTGCAGTGGTCAAATTATAATTTTCAAACTCAAACTATTTCCTAGTCCAAAAAAAATCTCAAGTTATTTCCCCAAAATAACTATAACATATTTATAAGAAAGTTAATGTTTCCCTCTCCAGCTAATTTGGTTTGGTCTAGTAATTAACTAATTATTGTGTTAGAGTTTGAATTCCTTTTACACATACGATAATTCATTGATCACAAATCCTTAAATGAAGCTCGGATTCATGTTCATCCTATTGAGTTAGGGGGATACAATGGAAAAGGAAAAAAAAGTCTTTCTATCTCTAACAAATGATAACACAGTGATGTGTTAAAGTCGTATAGAATATTATTTAAATAATTGAAAATCGGTTAGAAATTTTTGAATGGTAAAAACTAAGGTAGTCGAATCACACGATTGGCAATCGTGAATCATACGAGTCGATATGAGTACAAGGCTTCTTCATTCAAATTGTTGGCTTGAATCACGCATACTTTTGAATCGTCCGATTCGATGTCCAAATTATATGAATCGAGCCGGAATCACAAATCGTTGCTCAAAAATTGATTCAAGCGGCGCTGCAAGGTAGACGGCAAAGTGGGTCAAAATGATGACCCAATACCAGTAACGGTGAAGAAGATGACAAAATAGATATTCTCTATTTTTCTCCTTTTCTTTTTTTTTTTGTCATTGGATTGGACAACCCTCAATCCTAAATTACTACTCACACACCCATTCGCACACACTCTCTTATCTACTAAAGAGATCTGGAATTCTATTTTCTCAACACACCCACTCACACACACTCTCTCTTATCTACTAGAGAGATTTAGGATTCTATTTCCTCCATGAGGATTAGAACCCAAGTGCAGCACCTTGTGATGCTAAGAGTTTAATCACTTAAGCTAAGGCCTCAGCTGCATATTCTCTATCTTTCTAACATGTGTTTCTGACTTTTTTTACATGGGCTTTTTTTTTTTCTCCAATTCAAGCCCTTAAAGGATCTTTTCTACACATTGAGTGTTTTGGGCTTGAAATTGAACCCATTCTCTAGGGGTGTTCATGGCCCGGATCGGTCTAAATCCCGGCCCGGGCCAGATGAAATTTGGATCATTTTTGGCCCGGCTTCAATGTAGCCCAAGTTAGGGTCAAAGCCAATAAAATCAACCCGGTGAAAATATGAAATCAGGGCCGGGCCTAGGCTCGGGTCACCTGGTCCCGGCCTGGTGGCCCAGTCATATATATAAAACCAAATTTTTAAAATAATATACTAGCGTGGATATAAAATAAATTAATGAGCAATGAAATATAATTATGTGATTATATAAGCCTTATTCATTTGAATCACTTTTTATTCAAGATTCACTCAATTCATTTCCCAAACTCATTTGACCCAATTATATTATTTTAAAAATATATTTATTTAAGAATTTGGACTATACTTAAAAATTAAAATTATACTTTACTATTGTGTTTTATTATGTAAAGGCGATATTATGTTTTATTTGCATAATACTTAAACATTTATGCTATTAGCATGTAATTGATTATTAAATTTTTATTTTTGAAATTTATTTGGAGAAGACCCGGTTTTCACCCGGGCTTCACCCGTTTTTCATCCGGCCCAAAATCAAAGAGATTTCGTCGGGTTTAGTGCTGGGTTAGGGTCTCAAAAATAGACCCGGAATATATTTTGGGTCGGGTCTGGATTAGAAGAGACCGGGCTTCACCCGATTTCATAAACACCCCTATCATTCTCAAAAAGGGTGAATGCGTTTTTATTATTTTGGTCATAACCATATTTGAGATTTTGTGATTTTTAGAATTTTTATTGGCAATTTCTTTTTCAGAATTTATGTGACTTAGGTAATAATATATTATCATGACAAAAAAAAAAGTAATGATATATTATAATTTAATGTTATGATTTTGAATCTTACCATTCAAAATATTGATGATTTAGGATTCAAAATTTGGTGTAGTGATTCAATTAATAAATTGCGATTCAATAACCTTGGTAAAAACACATTTTATCCTTCAAACGAAAAGTTAAGAAGCGAGATTTCCAAAAATTTGTAGCCATATTTTGGCAACTTTGAATGGTAAAAACAGATTTGCAACTAAGCCAAGTTCATAATATTGAGAGGCTTCCATTGAGGTTGTTCCTCCTAACATGTAACTCCTAAGAGATTAGGGTGACGCGATTCAAGAGATGGCTTGTAAGAATAGTTTTGAAACAAAATTCTTCGGCGGTTCCACCTCATGGACCATGGCTAGTTATCTCATTCCTATTCATCACAAGCTGTAAGAATTTGACGCTTCCGACAAACTTTTTGTCTTAATTTCAAACAATTAGATCCACAAGACCTTCATTCCTACCAAATCTACCGTGTTCCCAAAGACAACCTAAACTATTGTCTTTCTTTCAACTACTACTGCTGCTTCTGCAATTATCATGTTGAAAGACATTCGGTACTCACTTTGACCTTTTTCACCATACTCTCCAACTGGTAAACTATGTCAATCCAATGTGCTCAAGCTAGTGGTATTATTATTAGGTTAAATTATATACTAGATTGTTATAATTTTAGTGAAATTACAATTAGATTTTTATAATTTAAAAATTTATAATTGAATCTTTATATTTGTAAAAAATTTATAATTTAATCTTTATTCGAATTTAATATTAAAAAAATCGTTAAGTCATGTTATTATGATTGTATTTTTATTATTGCATTAAGTGGCTTCTTCTTTAATTTATGGGATGATGTTTTTTTGTCAATTATAATTATAAAATGAAATATGTCAAAGAATATTCGATTACATCAAATTTTTTTTAGACAGTAGAGACTAAATTACAAGTTTTTTACGATTAAAGAGATTCAATTACAAATATTTAAATTATAGGAATCTAGTTATAATTTCATTCAAACTATATAGAAATCTATTGTACAATTTAACCTTATTATTATTATTATTATATATGTATATACACATGCATAAACTTTTTTAGCAATAATACTCATAATTTTTTTTTTCATCTTATAGGACAAAAATTTTTGTAATCAATATATCACGTACTAATATAAGATTATTATAAGAAAAAATAAAAAGCAACTAACCAAGTATATATTTATTTTCTTTGTTTTTTAATCTTTTTCTTTTGAACAAAGAATAGAGTTTAAAAAATAATTTTTTTAATATAATACCCGTTTCTTATATACTCCACAAATAGATAAGCTTGATTTAAAAAAAAAAACAGAAAGAAAAGAAAAAAAAAAGGGAAACAAGTATGCAAACTCAAATTTGCAAATTCGAAGCAGGTTCTCGCCATTTAAGTTTTGAATACATTATTTTTTCGATGTATATTTTGACTTTTAATCTTTCAAATAATATAATAATAATACTATATTTTTATAGAGCGCCCAAATTTTTCATAATAAAAGGAGTAGTAATTAAAGCAAATAATTGGTGTGAATTTGGATAGAGATAGGATATTGGAGTTAGTTAGAAGAGACGAGTTTGTCTGCTAGTTGCATTTGAGATTAAAATGAAGCCATCATTGTCTAGAAAGCGAGCTGTGACTACTGACTAATGTGTGTGACAAAGACACGAATTATATTGGTGGGAAATGGGAACATTGACAAAACACTCTACTAATTGATTGCCTCACATAATTATACTCATAACTCCTCATCTTTAGAGCAATTCCAAATGAGATTTTTTTGAGTATCAGTTTAAAATTTTAAAGTAATTAAACTAATTTGATATGAAATTCTATACTGCAATCAACCTATAAATTGATACTGGTATTAGTAAGATGAGACCGTATCAGTTAAGAAAAACGCAAATCGAATTATGCATCTATTATGACTATTTAATGCAGAATTGAAGAAGAAACTAATGAATTGAGACTAAGACTGGGTTTAGTAAAGCTTTTCGGAGGGGTGCTTGTGCTTTTTAAAAACAGAAGCACCTCATTTTGTATTTGGTAAACTAAAAAGACGACGTGTCTGTGTTTGTAGCTTTTAAAAGATAGAGGTGCTTTTGAAAACACAGCTTTTCAAAGATGACTTGTGTTTATCAAAATTAAAAATTCTAATATAACCCTATTTAATTATAAATATTCACATTTATTATTACATTTATATCTATTATGGTCATTTTAAATTTTTAAAATCATTTTACCAAATACAATTGTTGTTGCTTGTACTTATTAAAAGCTCAATTTTATTTAATTTTACCAAACACACGTATTACGACTTTTAAAAAGCTAACTTTTAAAAGATAACTTTTATAAGCTACTTTTGAAAAGTAAAAACTTTACCAAACTCACCTTAAGTATTGGAGTAGCAAATCTCAAAACCAGTATCAAATCACCATTTATAATATATGGACCCCACAAATATTAATATGTCATCATGTGGACCTAAAATAAAATTGATCTAAGACTATGCATTGAAAATGCTCTTATTTCACATAGACTTACTTTTGTTCATATCCGCAATTAATTTCATGTATAATTAATAATTTAAATTATTAGATAATAATTTAATTAAATATATAAAATCATTTAATAATTCTTCATAATCAACTTTAAATTAAATTATACTAAAGATTTCATTTTTCACTCCACATTTTTCGTTGTTAAATTTGGAATCTCTCTCATTAGTCTCAAGTCCCAACACATGTGGCCACCTTCCTTGACATTTCGGCTCTGTATTATTAATAGATGCTTTTTTTTATCAGTGCAACCCAAATAGGCAAAACTGCTTTTTTTTTCCCCTTAGTATCTGTTAGGCTAGACTAGAAGTCCAATAGTTAATTTCTCAAGGGTAAAGTGAATAACCAACCCTCCGAGCAAATAAAATTCATTCTAACACCAAATTAAAAAAAATAAAAAGATTGTACGAAGTAATTCTATTTGAATTGAAACTACCTACATATCAATTAGCATTTTTAGTAGACTTCTTTTTATTTAGTAAGACATAAATTCATAACCTTTACACGTAGAAAAAAAGAGAAAATAAATGCTTTTTTTTAACTAACATAATTGATTAGAAAAAGAAAACCTTCCCTTCAATGACCCATTTATTTCCTAAGGAACAAATTAAAAACTAGTTCGGGAGGTAAAACGATTTGATCAGATCAATGGATGTGCATTGTCATGATAAAATCAATTCCTTTAAAGTCTTGTATTTTTTTCTTAAAAAAAAATATTGAAGGCATACAATAAAACTTAAATTTTATTATATCTTTTAATAATAAAAGTTCGAATAAAATATTTTATATTACAATAAAAATAAAATTGAAATTAAATTTATGAAAATGATAATACGACTTTCATTTTTTTATAATATCATTCCTCCCATAATTATTTGTATGGGCAAGTTACTAATATATTCTAACTAGAAATCAAATTTATCATATTGCTCTAAAACCAAAAAAATGATTAAATTGCTCTATTTCATAAATCTATGAAATCCGTGGCACCCTGCCATGTTTTCATGGATCCGTGGCAGTGCCACGGATTCTGTGTTTTTTTTTTCAAGATTCACAAATTCAAACTTCTCTACTATTCCATGTGCTAAGCTTTTCTATTTCAATTTGTAGTTCTAGTTTTCCTTGATTTCTGATGCTTCACATATATGGCGGCAATTATAATTTTTCTAGACACAACAAGTTAATTTAATTATCAACAAAGGACATGTTTCTTGTATTGCTTTGTTAGTTTTTTTTTTTTTTTGCTTTCTTTTCTTGACTCTAATTTTTTTTAAAAAAAACTTATTCAAAAATAATTTGTAGTACCTTTTCTGAGTTAATCAATAAATATATGATGATCTATAACATAAAAAATTATATTTTTTTTGTTACACCTACTCTTTTTTATCTTCATATTATACATGAATCAACTATCTCAATAAATACATTACACATTATATATTCATGTAATATTTAAGTCTCAAATTTATATATAATACCAAGATGGATGATACTTACTATTATTTTGCCAACAATAATACCAAGAAGAACAATAGATTATTTACCAAAACATATATTGAATCTAGAGCAATAGAAAATGAGAATAATATATTACATAAACTATATTTATCAAAATATATATTTCAAAATAATTACACAACTATAAATTAACAAAGGTTTATCAAACATAATTAACAAATGTTTATCAATTAACAATTTTTTAAATTTATCGAATTGATGAGAATAATATATTACGGCTAAAAATTTATAAATTTTTAAAAATATTGATGTATTTTTTATGAAGCTAATAGGTTGTTATAGTCATATAATATTCCAAAAACAAATTCGAGACTTAAATATTACTTGAACATATAATATTTAATGTATTTAATTTATTGGGATAGTTCATTCATGTATAATACAAAAATACAAATAGGAGTAGGTATAACAAAAATATATAATTTCTCATGTCATTAATCATCATATATTTATTGATTATACAAATTATTATAAAATATATTTTTTTTAAAACATTAGAGCCAAGAAACACAGAATCCGTGGCAGGCTATAATGATTTATAGAATCTATTGCAGCCTGCCACGGATCTATTTAGAGCCAAGAAATTCATAATTTGTGGTAGGTAACATGGATTCAGTGTATTTTGGAATAGAATTCGTGGAATCCATGACAGCCTGCCACGGATTCTATAGATTAGGGATTTAGTGCAATTTAATCATTTTTTTTTTTATTTTAGTGTAATTTGATAATATTGAGTTTTGTTTAGTGTATATGGATTTTTTGTACATCTGTATAAATTTATTGAAAAATTACTATTAAAATAAAATTGAAATTATCATTCATTTTTTCCAATTTTACCTGTAAGATGCATGCATAAGCATAACATGATGATAAAGGGCAAAAGAGGGATAGAGAGATTCGAAATATGGAAGATGATGGAGAGAAAAAAAGAAGAGGAAAATAAAGTGAAGAAAGGAATTTAGAGGGGAAATGGCAATGCAATGGGGATTATGCTTGGCGGTAGTGACACATTTGTCGCATTGTGGTCACTCCCGGACACACATGTGTCCCACAAATCCTATCACCACGTTACTACTCCTCCTTCAATTCCCATGCCATCCCCATCCTCCTCATCATCATCATCATCATCCTCACCTCCCTCCTTTCTTTCTTTCTTTTTCTTTTGCCCTTCAACAAAATTCATTTAATTTATTATTATTTCAACCAAGAAATTAGAGCAAATAGATGAAAAGTAATTCATTAATTTGGAATCATTTATTTAGTCCAGGGGAACCCATACTGCTTGCATTCGCTTGCCTAGCTAGCCAATTATGTGCTGAATATTCTTAATCAACATCTTTGGAGAAATTCACGAACTATGAACCACATATATCCATACCAATCACCAACGGATTGCATTTTTAATTGCTTTATTTAAAAGTCAATTATATCAAAATAGTTCTTTTTTCAATATGTATATAAAATGTATACATCTAAAACCTAAAATATTCAAGTTTATAAATGTCTCAACTTTTCAAACACAAGACCTCGTGGATATATCGGATTAAGAGAGTAAATATATATTTTAATCTCTAAATTTATAAAAAAATATATATATAAATATGGGCCATGTTAGTTCTTGATTTCATTCTATTCACATTACTATGTAGCATCTTTATATATAGTTTTCCATTTTTGAGTAATATTATTAGGTTATTCGATTTTTTGTATAAGTTTGGGGATATGATAGGATTAAACTTTAGATTTGGATTTTTCACTTTTTCTTCCTATGTATTTTTTAATACAACAATATTAGGTAACCTATAAAAATTTAGATAACATTAGCCAACAATTTAAATTAGATATTTTATTTTTTTAGATTTCGGATGTTCTGTTTCTAAAAAAGGTACAAAATTGACTGACAGTTGCTTTAGATTTCGGATGTTCTATAGCTTTCATCATGAATGTTCTATAAACGGTGGTTATGAATGTTTTATTTTTTGTTGACTGATTTATAAATAAGAAAATTATTAGTTACCTATTCTTTCCCTTTCGAATATATTATTAGGTAATTGTTTTGATTTAAATATATATTAGAAAGTTGAGCTCTATTTATAAATTTCTTATATTTTATAAGAAATATTTCAAGTGTTCTATAGTCTTAACTATTGATTTTAATATTTATATATTTTAAAATAGCAAAAGTTTAGGAGGGGCAAATACAATTAGAACCCAACAAAAAGAAACAAAATATTAGATCTAATTCCTTTTCTCTGCCCACCCCAAACTCGCCTTCCCTTTGCTTCGCCGGCAACCTCCATTAGCGCCGGCGAAGCCCCATTTCTCCTTTTTTTTCTTCCAAAAACCACCATATTCTTCTCCCTTCTTCTTGGCTTGATCATTGTACATTGTCTTTGTTCGCTATTCCTTTTTCTGTGCCAGAATCACCACTATCGCACCACCCACCATCACGCCTGACGCAGTAGCGCCCCTCACCTCTCTCAGCATCGCCGCGCTTCTATCTGCTGTCACCGTGTCTTTGTCTTCTCTGCCCAATGCTGACATCAACCGCTGCCGTCGCTACGCCCACTTCTCCACTCCTTTGTCGTGTCCGGCTGGTTCTTCTTCTTCTTCTTCTTCTTCTTCGTTTAGGGTTAAACGGATCTTCTTCGTATTCTATCTGGTGGTAATGGTGATGGTGGTTGTGGTGGTGATGGTGAGGTTAGGGTTAGGTGATGGTAGTGTTGGGATGATAATTGTATGTTTTGGATGATAACTTGAATTTATTTCGGATGATGATTGTGTTGGTGAAGATTTTGGATGATAATTGTAATATATTTCAGATGATAATTTGGATCTGTTTCGGATGATAACATTTTTAGTTTCAGATTATAATTTTGACCAGTTTTGATGATAACTTCTATTTGAGTTTATTGATTTCTTAATGACTCTCTAATAATATTTATTCTGTGATATTATTCTTTAAAATAACTTTATAATTAAAATCATTAATAAAATCACTGATTATTGAAATACTGAAATGCTTCATATTTTATAATTCCAAAAAAAAATGAAATAGTAATAAAATAAGTAAGTAAATATAATTATGTTTGTGGAAATAATAATTTTGGTGGGAGAGAGGATGGTACTGAGGGCTTTTTAATGATGGTGTCGTTATCTTTATAGGGAAGCCCCAGGTGTGAAGAAAGAGTCCCACGAGGTGCTCGAGCAGTGTCTCCTCTGTCTCTATCCACAAAGTACAATTCCAAATCTCCATCTCATTCATTTCACATTCAACTAATACAATCCCCCAATAAAATACAACAACACAACACAATAAATAATGTTATGTAACCATATTGGTCCAATCTACAATACACACACATGACTCTACTCATCCATGGTCCGTGCCCACGAGCTGCTCGAGCCATCATTATGCCCTGCCAACCAAATCATATTCATATAACCATTTCTGTTTTACCATCAATGAATTGAACTAGCTTCACTGGTAGCAAGGACTTTCTCCTTTCTTAACTAGTACTGTATATTTGAAATTTGGACAGCACTTTTAAAACCTGTGCACTTGTGCCCCAGCATTTGTATGTCTCTTAAATCAATGGGCTTGGTTTAATCAACACTAGTACAAGACATGGCTATTGGGGATCCATGAAAGTAGATCGATATCCCTTTCATGCTCCCAGCCATTGCCCCTATTTTAATTTCGTCCATTCTTATTAGGGGGTCCTCATTTATCAATATATGTAGGAGGTGAATTTTTTTATGAATATTTGTGAATATTAATAAAAATAAATAATAATATATTATATTATAATATAATGAGACTATGGTGTTGTTACCGACAGCCCAATAAAGCCTAATCCACTGGTCAACACCAAGTATATTTGACCCATAAGATTAAAGATATAATTAAAAAATAAATCTCAACCACCTGAAACTATATAAATAGAGAATTCAATTCCTGAAGGTAAGCATTCTCTAAACCCTATCTTATCATATTAGACCTAAAAATCTCATAATCTTAATTTTGGGACTTTAGAACTATTCTTTATACCCACATCAACCACCTTCTCTGGTATAAGCCATCAGACTCTTCCGAGTGCTTTTCTCGAAAAACATATTCTCTCCTTCTCGTTCTCATTGTTCTAGTCTATCACACCCGAAAGTCCATTGGACTATTGTTAAGTATTCTTGTACTTAACAGGTGTAATAGGAAAAGATTGAAACCAATTATTAGGAAGCCAATTAGTGAGGGACAATATGAGTTCATTTATTTTTCTAACTGAGTTTCAGTTTTTATAGGTTTGTTGACTTCTTATAGACAGTAAAATCTGGGCTCCGTAGTATAGTTGCAGTGTAATTTGTTTATGTGATTATTTCCTATTTTTTCTAATGACGGATTAAAATTCAAATTAGTTCCTAAAAGATTATATTTTTAAAAATTTTTTTGTCAATTAAATGACACATGTCATCTTTAAATACTACGTGTTATAAATTGATTGAATGACGTATAATCTATTTTAAAATTATTTTGTAGTATATATCATTTAATTAATAAAAAAATCGATTTAATTGAAAATTACATCATATATGACTATCAAAATTTATCGATAGCCAATTTAAATAACAAAATATTTTTCAAGAATGAATTTAAATATTAACGCTGGACCATATATAAAATGAATGGAGAGTGATGAATTAAATATATAAGTTTTCATGGTAAAAGAACCATATAAATTTGTTTAGTACATATTATTTATAGATTTAAAATGAGCGCCACTTATATAAAATATATATTAAAATATAAAAAATTATATATATATATTCAATTTATATACAAATACATAATCATTAGTTTGGTGAATATTTCTATAGTTGTACATAGCACTCTTGTTTATTGTGTTATTAAATTTTGAGACGTGGTCCTGCAAACTTTATTATTTTTCAAATTTAGTTTAAATTAGATAATAATAATAAACAATGTTCATATACATATAAATATTAAATATGGAAGTAACACATGTCAAGAAACAAAAACATTGAAAGCGTGATGAACATGATTAGTTAAGGTGGTAAACGTTTTGACTATTTAAAGTCTTTGAAGAGTTTCTATTGTTTTTTACTTTTTTTTGGGCGATTTTCTTTAGGTGACTTTAGAGTTTCCATTGTTTTGTTTGACTGTTAAAATCATTAGAGGAGTTGTTAACAATTTTTTTAAAAAAAGAATTAAGTGGAATTGGTGTGATATATGATGAGGGTGGGAATGGGGATTAAAAATGAAAAAGATGGATGGGTTAGAAGTAAAAAAGGGGAGGAAGGCGTGTGGAATTGTGTTGTCCGTATTATTTTGGATTGCAGTGTGTGAATAGTGAATGGAGAAGAGTGATGGGGTGTGGGTGTGCAAGTTGTATTTCTCGATCTAAATTGTGGCTTGTGGGGAGGGAAGCATTGATCATGATTCTTCAGGTGGGTGGTGAGTAGGTGACACAAGTGGATGGGGCTCTGCTTGCTTCGGAAGTTGAAAACATTGAACGCAGCAACCTGCCTTCTCACCTTTTCTACACTACCCATCAAACAAACTTCTTCAAACCCAATACCACGCACCACCTCCAATCACTTCTTCTCCCTCTTAACAGTTCTACTGCCCACCACCACCATATGCAATTCCAATTACCCTTCTACACTCAACAACACTGCTGTTTTCTTCTTCTTCTTCGTCTACTACCTTACCCTGCCCCTCAACTTATATTATTCTTCCAGAACACAAACAACAAGATTCTTTCTTTCTTTCTCTCTTTGAATAGAATCCCCCAAAAATGAGCTGACTCCTACTGCACTTCCATATATATGTGCTTAGGGTTTACATGCAAATCAACACAACAAGTGGGTTCATTCGGTACGCTTCCTCCCTTTCTCTTCTCTCTCTCTCACTCTCTTGGTCGGTTCCTAGATAAGGCCCTGCCACTTGGATAACCTTCTCTTCTCTTCTCTTCACATCTCTTCACACTATCTATCTTCTATCTATCCCGTAATAATAGAGATAGATCTCAATCTTTCTTTATTCACCTTTCTTTTTCTTTCCATCATCTCAATAAACAAATAAAATAAAAGAACTACTTTTTTTATTTTTCAAATTAAACCATATACATGGCGAATCGCTGGTGGACTGGGAATGTGGCTATGAGGCCAACCGACTCAATCACACCCTCCCCAGCACTTCACCTCAGAAGAGAACAAGAGTTCTTGGACACTCCCAACAACAACAACATCAATACTCCAACAAACAGCAGCAACAGCAACACCAACCCCAACACCGAAGAAGACGACAGCAGAGACACCGGTGCTGCAGGAGACGATAACAACCCACCAAGCGCCGGGGGACCTGGAAGAAGGCCACGTGGCAGGCCTCCCGGATCCAAGAACAAGCCCAAACCCCCAATCGTCATCACCAAAGACACTCCCAACGCACTCCGCAGCCATGTTCTTGAGATCAGCAGCGGCAGCGACGTCGCAGAAAGCATCGCCACCTTCGCCAACCGCCGCCACCGCGGTGTCTCGGTTCTCAGTGGAAGCGGCATTGTTGCAAACGTCACGCTCCGCCAACCGGCTGCTCCCGGTGGCGTCATCACTCTCCATGGAAGGTTCGAGATACTCTCACTCAACGGTGCCTTCCTGCCCGCTCCTTCTCCTCCCGGCGCCACGGGACTCACCGTTTACCTGTCCGGCGGTCAGGGGCAGGTGGTTGGCGGAACTGTTGTGGGGTCCTTGGTGGCTTCGGGTCCTGTAATGGTGATTGCCGCAACCTTTGCCAATGCTACTTATGAGCGCTTACCACTTGCGGAAGATGAACAAGGTGAAGAAGAAATGCAAGTGCAGCAGGAGCAGCAGCAGCAACATTCAGGAGGATTGAGTGGCGGTGGTGCTGGTGCTGGTGGTGGAACTCCTCAGGGTGGTGGTGGTGGTGGTGGTGGTAGTGGAGGTTCTTCTTCTCAAGGTGGTGGGTTGGGTGAGGGTGGTGGTTCCGTGGGAATATACAATTTAGCACCGAATTTGATGCACAACGGTCAATTGGCGGCACATGATGTTTTCTGGGGGCCTCCACCGCCTCGTCCTCCGCAGCCTCCTTCTTTCTAAAAGGGACATACAACCCAATGTAATGAATTATTATGATATGGTGTTTTCATATAATATCTTTTTCATCGTAACAACTGACTTGTTTTGTGCAGTGATGACGCTTTTCTTTCTTTCTTTCTTTCTTTCTTAGCAAGGTAGTTAGGATGATGAGAAACCTTAGCTTCTTCTTTTTCTTCTTTTGTTATTATTAGTTCAATATTTTGTTTTGCTTCTAAGGAACTCACGAGTAGATGTTGTTATATCCTTATTAGTAATTTTCAGATATATGTTCTTGTACTAAGTTCGGTTCTTTTCTTTTTTTCTGAACCTGCTGCTGCTTCAATTCCCTTTTTTTTATATAATCTGTTGTGGTGGAAGAGTTGAGTTATGATTGTGTAGGTGTGAGGATGGAAATGGTGAAGGGAATAAGAATAATTGTTGGCTCCTACTACTACTGCTCCTCCTATAATTCTATTCTATGTCCAAGAATATGTATATATATGGTAAGTGTATGTATGTACTTTGTCTGTTAATTGCTTTTAACTCTTCCCCTTGTTTTCTTCATTGGATTGCATAGTACTACGTACTTGCTGGAAGTAGCTAGTAATTATGTATTGGACAGTAGCAATTCAATTCTCTTGCAATTTCTAGTCCTACAATATATTTAATGTAACTGGCCTAGTTGTTATCGTTTAGTACTTTGCTCTTGTATCTTTCAATTAAGACAATAATAATGATATGGTTCGGTCTGATCATGAACCTAATTTCCCTTGAGTTAGAGACCAATCTGGGTAATCTCAATTATATATGTTCTTCATTAGGGGGCTCATCAAGTTATTAATTAGCTTTTCAGTATTGTAGGAATCCGGCACCTCTTAGATTTGAAGTTGGCTAAGAATTTTGTACATACACCAGTGCTTAATTTGAACCAGTCTTTGCTTTAGGGACAAATCTTTTACCCTTTTTTTTATAAAAAAGAAAAGAAAGGAAGACATTAATGTGACATAAGTAGTTATAGATAGACATGAAGAATTTGCTCTCTCTATATATATGGATGAGGATTGGGAAAAAGTTGGTCAATCAGTATTATCCCGTGTAGAGTACAATATGCTCATTATTTCAGTCTGTTTTGGATAACGTTGAAATCTAGGGAAGTTTGGAAAGTTTGTCTTGGCCTCTTCTATATATATTCCATCACTATTATTGCTGCGGTTGAAGTATAGTACAAGAATAATGTACTAAGGTGCAGTTCCACTTGTACTACTACTTGTTACTTGGTTCCTTGTTTTCCCTTTTGGGGATTTTGGTGCATCTTCAGTAGTAAACTCTTATTAGGAAAAAAGAGTATGTAGAAGAAGCAAGAGATACATTTCTATTGACCTTAAAAGATTCTGATTTTTTCAGGTGATGCATTTCAATATCAGTTATTACTAACTAGGCTTCTCTTTTCCTTTAGATTGTTGTCATTCCTTCATATTTTCTGTATATAATATTGTAGTAAAATGTATATATAAGCATAAGATATTATCAATATATATTGTAGCCTTGGATTTGCTAGTAGCTGGAGGACTATATCAAAGTGGAGGAGAAACCAGAGATTAGGAAACCCAAAATTCTTGTTGGGGACATGGGGTTAGGTTAGTCTAATGACTGTATTAGCAATATATTGTCTTCCTAGCTACTTCCCTTAGATAATGCTTCTCTCTTAAAAGCAAAAGGGAAAAAAGAAATAAATAAATAAAATAAAGGGGTAACTGTGGAAGTACAAGAGAAAATTATATATTTGATTTATGTTATTTTATTTGAGCCAAATGTCATCACAACTAATTTAGTTTATTTAGTCATGTAAATACAATAATATAACATAGAAATATGGTAGATGAGCATCTTATTAGCCCTTTTTTTTTTGGTGAAGAGAGCATCTTATTAGCTAAATGTATGTTCTTGAAAATTATATATCATATCTGCAGAGTGACAGGTAAAGCTTTTCGTATGACAGCAAGGACATTTCATCTCAGTAATTCAGTATACTTCATATTCTTTGCTTTAATGTATAGTGTTTTCTGTCTCTGATGCTATTGTCTTATTCTATGTGTGTGTGGGGGTATATATATATATATGTCGTGTGAAATTGCGCACTGTTCTATTGTTGGGGATGTAAATTTGTAAAATCTGAGAGAGGAAGTGAGCATAATGATGAAGAAAAAGTTCAGATGGATTAAGTTAAATTAGTTTTCTTCTTTCTTGTTTTCATTCTTTTTAAATTATATATTATCATGAGATCAGTTTATGTGCATATTGGATTTCCAATTTGCATGTCTGTTTTGATTGAAGATTTCTCATGTGCCATGTTTCTTAGGGTTTGGCTAATATACGCATGAAGGACACTTTGTCATTTGTTAAAATTACTAATCATAGAAATTTTTTTAAAAACTTCCATTCAATCATATTAATCAATGTCCCTAGTCAGCAAAATTGCTGATAGATATTCTTATACCTAAGATTTTGCAGAGCTATTAACCTTCCTATTGTATTATGTTAGTCATATTTTAGCCAATGCTACGATGAAAATGCTTTTGTGTAGAGAGAATTTAGAGAAATGTATAATCTATTTAAAATTATTTTAAAAAAATAAAATGACACTTTTTTCAAGAAATTATCTAATTATTTATTAAAGAAATGTTTTGCTATCTACATATTAGCGGTTAGACATTTTGCTACATATTAAAAAATTTTAAGAAAAGTTAAGAATATTATGAGAAAATTAATATTGCATAAAAGTTTTATGAATTTAGTTTTGATAAATTGTCGATATAAAAATATTTTACACGTACATTTTATAGCACCATATTATAAAAAGTATTTTTTCATTGACTTGTGATTAGTCATCTAAAAGAATGAATATGAAATTGTTTTATACTATTTATATATCAAAGTTAAACTCAAAGTTTTATATGAAAAATTATTTGTCAAACTTCAAAGTTTTATATGGGAAATTATTTGTGGGGAAAATAAACTCTGGCAATCTTGCTAGCTCCCTCAATGTAGATTTTGTTTGGAAGGTGAATATTGGAATGAATGATAAGGTAGGAAGTGGTTTGGGTAATTGGATGTGTGTTTGGGAGTGATGGGGCGGAACGGTAATGGCTACGGGCCATTATACAATAACAATTCCAAATGATGGACTCTTCTGCGTCGGGCTGGGCCCGCTGATCAAAGAAATGACGGTTTAAACAAAAAACATGGCCAAGTCCAAAAAAAAAATGGTAAGTCACCTATTTTTTAAAAAATAATAATAAATAAAAGTTCAGGGCAAGTTACCATAATATTTCATTCACATTCCAATATTATCAAATTACAACCAAAACCAGATAAATTATCAGATTACACCGTTTTCAATATACTATGGAATCCGTGGCAAGGTGTAGGGTTTTGGTGAATCCGTTCCACCCTGCCACGGATTCAGGGTGACGAAAATTCTATATAAATCTGTGGCAGGGTCACTGGGATTCAGAGTGAAGTGAAGTGAAGTTAGAGAGAGAATAGTTAGAAAGAGAAAGTGAGAGAGAATAGTTAGAGAAAAGTTACAAAAAAGGTAGAGAGATGTGTTTGGCTTTTCATCTCTGCGGATGACAAAGAATTTGGGGTTTAGGGTTCAGGGTTTAGAGGAGGGCATGTACCGACATGAGTTTACGCCAGATATATGGCGTAACATCATCTTACGAGTACCCCAAGAATCCTCTTGAGCATGAGATTTATCTTGGCGGAGGGCATATGTAGTTTACGCGCTTCTTTCTTTATTTTATTCATGTATTTTATTTCACGCACTACGCTATGTATTTTGAAACTTCAAAGCGTTATCTACATTATGTAAAAAAGAAAATATAAATAATTAAGCGAACCCAAAAGTTAATTGAAAAAAGACTTCGTACATTACATTTTACTATGTAAATTTAAATTTTATTTACAAACAACAAATGCAAATTAAATAACACTAACAGAATCGTAAATTATTACAATAGACCAAAAAAAGACTTCGTACGTCACACTTTCATCGTTAATAAACTCTGAGAGTGTAAATATTGACCTGGTATTAAACCATTCAACTGAAGTGACCATATCTCAGCAATGGTTATTTATTAGAGAATGGTCCGATGTACTTTAACCTGGCTGATGTGCAGGAGGACTATCACCATTAAAAATATCATCGGCCAATCTCCTTTAATAATTGCCTAATCCACCCATTCGCAACGGCTCGTTTTGCTTCGTCGCCTCATGTCTCGCTCTCCGTCCTCCGCCTCCGCCATCTTAGCTTGTCGCTCATCCTCACCAGGGACCACTACTTGGTATTTATAGGAGTGGCTCCACGAACCTGAATCTGTGGCACCCTGCCACGGATCCCTTTTAGTTGATTTCAGAATCACCTGAATCCATGGCAGGGTGGAAGCAGGGTGCCACGGATTCCTCCAACTTTGTTTCACGCAGCTCTGAATCCGTGGCAGGGTGGAACGGATTCACCAAAATCTTACACCCTGCCACGGATTCCATAGTATATTGGGATTGTATATTCTGATCATTTTTATGATTTTAGTGTAATTTGATAATATTGAAATTGTTTTGGAGCATTGTGGTAACTTGCCCAAAAGTTTATTTATATATTAGCCAATATTATCAGTCAATTTTTTTTTCTTTTGGTGCTAAAATTAATTTTTTTAATCCTTATTTTTTGGAGATTTTATGAATTAAAATTTAAGGTTTAGACTTTAGAGTGGTTGGCCGCAACAAAAAGTTTAAGATATGTTTAATTAAAAAAAGGAATATGATATTTAATTAACAAGTATAATTTAGTGTGTGTTTCGATTAGCATTTGTAAACTGATATTTGAATCAACTTGATTTTGTAAAATTGATTTTAACTAAAAGTGAGTTTGTTTCAACATGATTCATGTTTAGTAACTCTATACCAAAATTAATTTTGATAAAAGTAATATTGTTTGGATAATATTAGTTAAAATCACTTTTGGATATATAATTACTAAAAAAGACATGACAAAAATTATAATGTTTTCATTTAAAACATATTTAATTTTATAATTTTTCTAATATGTATTTTACCTAATATTATTTTTAGTACTTATAGTACTCTTTTTTTTTTTTGACTAGTACTCTTTTTAGTATGTTATACTTTTCACCATTATTATTATTTATGATTAATTTTTTTTCTTAACTATATCCAATAAGATGAATATATCATAATATAATTATGGTTACATTTATAAAAGTATATAATGTAAAAAAAAATATAAAAAAACAGAAAATAATAAAAAGAGAACTCAATAAATAAAACAATAAGGTGTAAAGAATAGAATTGGTAGAAAGAAAATAATTTTTAGAATTTCAAGATAACTCAGAAGGAAACGCTCGTTAATGAACGCAGAAGCATCAACTTGTTGCTTCTGGAAAACGTGGGTTGGAAGACAAAGTTAGAGCATCTCCAATGGATTTTTTTGGGTATCAATTTTTATTGAAATGATAAATGAACTGAGTTGATATTGAATCATGCATTGGAAGGAATAGGAAAAGTGATACCGGTATCACTAAGTTGATACCGTATCACTTTGAAAGAATCATGTGTATAACTCATTAAACGTAGGTTAATTAAATAGTATTATGTGGGACCCAAATTGATATTAAATTAAAACCAAGTATTGGAGCAATAAATCTCATATTTATCTCAAATCATATATGGTCCCACAAATACTTACATGGCATCTTGTGGGACCCAAAATAAATTTGAAACTAATACTACCATTGGAGATGCTCTTATGTTGCGTTAACAAAAGAAAATGGCAGCCAAACCAAAAGTTGAAGGGTTCAAGAAACATGAACGGCTTTTCTTATTCCAAAAGCTAAACCAAACATGCACTTAATGTTATTATCAAAAGAAAAAATTAAAAGAGTTTGAAGAATTTAATAACAACAATGCTAGGTAACCAACAAAAATTCAGTCAACATCAGCCAACAATTTAAATTGAATGTTCTATTTCTTTAGGTTTCAAATGTTCTATTTCTTTAAGTTTCAGATGTTCTGATTCTACTGTTGGTTACTTTAGGTTTCAGATATTTTATTTCTAAAAAAGTTATAGATGTTTCACTGACTTTTATTGTGGATGTTATATAAATAGTAGTTACGAATAATCTATTTTTATTGGCTGATTTGTTGGTTAAAAAAATATTGGTTACCTATGCTTTTCCATTTAACGATTGGTTCTTCCTTTTTATTAGAGTTCTAAAAGTTGTGGTTAAAGAAAAACAGCCTGGCACACAAATAAGTGAGAATGCGTAGGCAAATTTCATAAACTGATGCAGCTCCCGTTAATTAGTGATATTCAAATTTTGTTGGAGGAAGGCTAAAGTATTGATATTAGTCAAAGTTTTTAGAAAACAATAGATGCAGAGTTGTCATAGGAATGGTTGGTCATAGATTGTTTCCTCTTGCCTTTCCTTTTCAGTTTTTAATTTTATAGAAGCTTAGCTTGTACATCGTTTATATAATATATAAGTTTTAGGTGTATTCACAATTAACTAGCCAAGTAATGAGAGAGGTTTTGGAATTACCCTTGAACTTTGGAGCTTCCTGATGTAAAGCAAACAGAGGAACTTCTAGTTCTAGATGTACTTGGATTCAGAATGATGACACACACAGAGAGATACAATCACATTCTACTTCGTTCTAGCTTATACTTGGCTTGTATAATTTTACATTTATAAATCATGTAGCATTATTATTATTATTGTGCTTGAACCATGGATGATTAAGGAACACATCCTGGTCAATTCCAGATAGAAACTTGTCCAGAGAGATGGGGTCTGTCTGATCACCATATAATAAATTATGCTCTTCAAAGAATTCATCATTATTATTTGCCTCCATAGATAATAAGCTTTGATAATACTCTCTGTCTCTGCTACCACTTTCTTCGTCACTGCCTTCTTGCACAATAATATCCTCTATCCCGTTGTTGGTGTTCATAACACTGCCATAATAATTCTCAAAACCAAAACATGAATAACTCTTCATCATGAAATTGTTCCTTAGTATATCATCTATCTCCCTATGCAAGCTTGCAACCTGCCCACAAAACAAGGTTAGATAAAAATGTTAGAATATATTAGGATAAATTAATATGAATCATTCTATTTGGATTTATTAATTTGATATTACTTATAATTATAAAATATTAGATTATTATTATTTTGATTCTTTATTCACCTATAAATATATATGTTAGCGCATTGTATTATGGAATACGCAGTTCTAATATACACAAATCTTTTTTTATTGTGTGTTCTTCCTTCGTTTCTAATATGGTATCCAGAACTTAAGTTCTTTCTAAAATTTTTTCCTGATGGGTATTACGTATTGGTATCCTCCTTGAACTCTATGAATTTCTTTGTCTTGTTCTTGGCAAACAAATTTTTCTTTTTTCTCGTGTTGTTTCTTTTTTTCTTTGATCATCTTTTTCATAACCGACTACATTATTGGATTCTCTTTGACTTTCCGTGTGCACGAAGATTTATGTTCTTTTTTCCTCCTATACTAGATATATGGTCCTTTTGCGTTCCATTTTGGCAATTTTACCAAGTCTCTTTGTGGGAGTTTCGTCTCTACCTTGGCGGTTTCGCCAGTTTCTCTGTGGGAGTTCCGTCTCCACCTCAACAGTTTCGCCAATATCTTTGTGGGAGTTCTATCTTCGCATTTTCGACAATCTTCGCCAGTCTCCTTGTGACAGTTCCATTTGTACCTCGTTATGGCAGTTCTGTCTGTACCTCGTTGTGGGAGTTCCGTCTGCACCCCGTTGTGGCAGTTCCGTATGCTCTTCGTTCTGGCAGTTCTGTCTGCACCCGTTCTATCAGTTATGCACCCTTGTTCCGAGCTCTCTACTGCAGTTTTGTATGTATCTTGTTTCGACAGTGTCACCAATCTTTTTGTCAATTTTCAAACTCAAGTTGATACTTGAGTTTGAGGGGGATGTTGAAATATATTAGGATCAATTAGTATCAATTATCATATTTGAGTTTTTTAGTTTGATATTACTCATAATTATAGGATATTAGATTATTATTATTTGATTTTTTATTTCCCTATAAATATGTTAGTGCATTTCACTATGAAATACACAACTTTTACATAATTCTAATATACACAAACCTTTCTATATTGCGTATTCTCCCTCCCTTTCTTAAAAAAAAATATCAATCATTATAATTAGATCATTCTTGATTTACACACTAATTATTCCGAGCAGAAATTAAGTACCTGTTGCTGCAATAGATAGATATAAGAAAGACAACCGTAGATAGGATCGTGGATGCGAGCGAGAGCTTGGAAAGAAATGGTGATAGCAGCGTCACTTCTGTGGTGCAATGGAAGGTGTAGCAACAGCCTAGAGACGTTGCTAGCACCAAACACCTTATGAACCGCCGCAAAATGGGTTGATGCCTCCTCGTAGGAGAAGTAAGGTGCAAATATACAATCTCTTGTGCACCTTCTCCTTAGGTACTTGCATGCTCCACAAGAACACCCAAACCCTTTCATTATTGCTACCTAGATTATTACTTTTCTATCTCTATGGAGACACATTTCTGTCACTCCCATCCGCCACTTATTATAGCCGCCCCAACAATTGGGACACATGCCCAACTTTCATTTTTTTAATGTTTTATTATATCGAATCCAATTATAAATTTTATAATCTCTAACTTAACTACTCTTCTACTTCTAAATCTAAATTGAGTCTAAAGTAAACACTTTTAAATACTATATATATACAAGCTAAGTAACATTTTTTAAACTTCTTTTAGGTTGATATTTATTTTGTCACTTTTATATTTCAATAACCAATAATAAAAAAGGTGAGGGAACGCTTTTGTTTTTTTGCAATGATGAGAGAATATTTTATTATTCAATATTATTGTTCATCAATCATCATGCATTCATGCATGAATGAAAGGTAAAAAGGTTTATTAATTAGGAACGGATAGAGGTTTAATTAGGGGTGTCAATGGGGCTCAGCGGACGAGGGGATGCTTCCCGCTCTCCGTCTCCGCTGCCAAAATCTCTCCTCGTCCCACCTCATTTCTCATCATGGGGGAATTTTAGTTTCCGTTCTCGTCTTCATTTTCCGCGGATTTTTCATTTTCCATAGATTTTTCATTTCCTGTCTCTCTTTAATGCATATTTTAATAAAAATGAACAAAAAATTAAAAAATTAGGACAAAAATAGTAATATAGTTAAATATCATTTAAATATATTGTCTAAAATAATAAATTATTTAAAACTCAACATTATAATCAGAAATATAAAATAATACAACATAATAAGATGTAAAATGATTATATGCTAGAAATTAATTAATAAGGATATTTAAGACATGTCAAATAGTTTGAGAAATTTCGAAATGTGAAATTACATAAAAAAGACTACAATATATATTATCTAAATTAGAATATTTTATGTATTTATTTTTATATCGGGGATTCGAGGACCGGATCGGGGATTTCTTGCCCGGTTCCAACCACTGCCTCGGGGGCATTTTGCCTCTCCTTGTCCCCATGGAGAAAATTCCCCGCCTTCGAATCCCCATTTGAGACATTCGGAATTTTTTTCCTTTACATTGGCCGTAGCTGAACTCTCATCTCGGTTATTTAGGTCTTCTAATTATTCAGGATATCCACATATAATTGTGTATGTTGTTTGTGCAAGCCATGATGATCCTGTCTTCTATAACTAATTAAGTACGAAAGCATAGAACTAAAGAAGAAATATATGTGAACGAATCCTAGTAATTAGAAAAATAAAATAAAATCAAGAGACTTGTATAAAATGACTAAGAGTTTAATTTTGATAAGGTAACAGTATAAAGAGTTTTACACGATTATCTAATAAAATTCATGCGTTTAAATAACTTTTGAAATAATTGATTTAAAAATTATTTAGTTTTATATTTTTACTATTATAACAATACACAATTAATTATTTATATAAATTTTTTTTTACACTACGGTATATAAAAATTATATTCAATAAAAAATATATTTCATATTTTAATTTTTTATTTTATTAATGTAAATAAATTTAATTATTTATCTATTATAAATTTGATTATTTTAATAACTGATTATTTAATTTTAAAAATACAAAAATTAATATGGAATATGAGTGTTTGGTTGCTCACTTTCTTGGCTCTTTAAACTGAACTAAGTTCAACTCCATAAGAAAAGCCTCTGCTGGAAAGAATTTCTAGGAGCCAATTGTTTTCGGATGTCAAGAAGGATGAACACACTTTATTAGCTCCACATAGCCATGAGCATCCAGATCTCCTTAGGATAGCACACTTGACCATCAAAAATCAAAATCAGTAAATATATGAATATATGTATGTTTTTATTATTTTTAATATGTATTTTATATTTTAATATATATTATATACTAATAATTAATTTTGATAACTAATTTTATTAGTACGTAAATAGCACATCCTATTAATATTTTTGTTTTCTATTGGTATTACTAAGTTTCAGTTCCAAATCAAAACTCAAAAGAATTGCGCATTGTGACATCTGTTGCCACTTCAACTAATTAATGATAACAAATTTTATATGCATTATTTTTTGAAAAAATATTTAAATATCTAATTCATAAATTTAATTATAAACTTAATTTTTATATAAAATTTTTTTTATATCTTTTACATTTTTAATATTTTTTAAAAATAATATTTATTATAAACTCTTTATTTTTTTAATATTAAGCCTATAGTTAAATTAGACCTTTCTATCACAACTCTTATTTTTTTTTATACACATTCTCTTTCATCCATTTTATATTTTAAATTAAAACTAACTGATAATTTTTTTAAAGAAATATCTTTCATACCATAAAAGAAATATGTAAGAAAATAATATAACCATCATTTCTCATTAATAATTAATGATTACTGTATTTCATAGAATTAAACTCCATTTTAATATTTGAGATTGTCAAATTGCATAAAATTAGTTCTCAACTTTTTAATTATACTAATATAATCTCTGACATTAAAAAATTATATTATATTAGTCTTTAACATGCATCCCATGAACAAAAAGAATGCTAAGGGCCAATAATATAATGCAATTTTCTAAACGTCAGGATCATATTAGTTTAATTCAAAAATAAAAAAATTAATTCGGTGTAACCGGTCAATTTTAATGATCAAAATAAAATTTAACTTGTAGTTCATAAGTAAATAATTCATCATGTGGCGACATTTTTGTCTGCATATTGTTAATGGTCCATTATCTGTCTGAGCATAATCTTTGTTTAATTCAAATCTTACCTTAATTCAGGTTTTGTTGTTGGCCACTTAACCAGAGTCGGTAAACTACAATCCACTCTTGTCATTCCGGAAACATTACTAATTTTAAGAAATCTGTAATTATATTGTAATTATTATAGCAATTCTATTAAAGTGTTTTTAAAGTATCAATTTTATATTCAGAAGAAGTAAATTGAATTGGAACTAAAATTTACACAAATTGATAATGAAATAAACCTAGTCTTATATATCTTAGAGAAATGATATTACTTTCACAAAAGAAAATTCAATAATATTTTGCCACATGCACAATATTTTTTTAAATAGTTAAGTTATAATCTGAACTCAAATGGGGATTAAGTTCGATAAAGGATAAATGAGGGAAATATAAATCTCCAAAATACAACCATCACAAAAGACATACAATCATGGTTGAGAAAACCGGACCGATCACAGAACCGGTGAGATGACTAGATCAGAGGTTCAGAGGTTCGACCGGGGTCGGACTGGAGTCGGGCCGTTTTCCTCAAATACAATGCAAAAAATAAAATTAGTAAACATAAGTAATCTATTTTCTAAAAATAAGTTCACATTCAAGTTCAAATATTAAAATACATAATAACATAATCGAATCCATATTTAGATTTATCAAGTTCTAACTTCTAACATAATTAAAATTTAAAAAGAAACAAAATAACAACAAACAGCGGTTCAACATAAAAATAAAGACTATCACATAGCATAATCATCATCAAGTGACCCAACGCCTAGATCAAAAGCACCCAAAGGAAGGTCATCATCAGAAGCTGTAGTAGAAGGCTATTCCATGACAACATCAGGCATACTAGCATCAATGTCCATGTCTCCCCCATCTAATAAAATAAAATAATAAGTAAAAAATAATTGAAAGATTTTAAATTTAAAATGTATTTTATAATTGAAACAACTCAAGAATTATTATTTTCACCCACCATTAGGATATGAAGGCATAGCATTATCCGTGTATATATATCAAACGTTCAAGGCCTTCAATATCTCCATTAGTAAACTCAGGATCATCTTCATCTGTCATAATCCAGTAATCTACCGTGTCAATGCTCTGAATATCAATTGGATCAAGATTCTTCTTCTTCCGTTGAGATCGAGATTGAAAGCGTAGATATTAGGTTACATAAACAATATTATTTAGCCTCTGATGCTCTAATCGATTCCTCCTCTTAGAATGAATTTGTTCAAAAAGACTCCAGTTCCTCTCACATCCAGATGAAGCAGACACTTGATTAAGAAGGCGAATCGCCATCTTTTGCAAATTAGGAGCACTCCCACCATGTAGCCTCCACCATTCACCTACATAAATATAAATAAAATTACAAATTACAACATACTATTTAGTATTTACAAATGCATCAAACTAAATTGAAACTAATGAAATTGTTTACCAGGTTCAAGAATTGTCACGGCTCTCAAAAAATCTAAATAATTTAAAATGTAATTAACAAGAACACTATGTAGCAGTCGCAGTAAGAGAAACACTCCAACAAGAGAAAAAATGAAAAATACAAAAACAAAAACAATGCAGAGCAACTCTACAACAAAAGAAAAAAAGCAAGGATATGGAAGAGAGTCAAGAAAAGAGAGTAGGTGGAAGAGAACTTACAGCTGCGGCGGTGGTGTGCGGCAGAGCTTCACGGCGGAGGTGCGTGACGCGGTGCAAGGCGAAGCTACGTTGTTCTGTGCGAGCTGCTGCGCGTTACCAGCGCGGTTCTGCCGGCGCGGTGAAGAGTGGAGGTGCGAGGTTTATGGAAGGTGTGCTAGGGTTTCTCGTTTCCAATTTGTGATTTACTGATTTTTTATTTGAGTTTGTACTCAATAGTACTCTGTTTGGTGTTTTAGTGTGAATTTCCTTTTTTTCTTATTTTTTTTTCAACTTAAAACGTCAAAACGATGTCGTTTTAGCCCATAAAAATAAAAAAACCGGATGAACCTCCAAAAACCGGTACCGTTTTTACCGGTTCAGCGGTTAACCGCCGGTTCGACCGGTTTTCTCACCGGTCTTGTGCTCTCCGTTTTTCCATATGACCGGACCGGCTAAGGGACCGGTTCCCGATTTTTCCGGTCGAACCGGCCGATCCGGTCCAATTTTTAGAACAATGCATACAACACACAACAAACGAAAATAAAAATAAACAAAATGCACTAAGAAATTCATTGATATCAAACACTTAAAAAATCTATCTCCAAAGCATGATACTTAAAAATCCAAAGCATCTGCTTCAGGAACGACATGCTCTTTAAGGGTGTGTTTGGGAGAAAGACTAAGACTGAGAGACTGAAAATGAAATAGGTTTGTGTATTATGTTTGTTTTAAAATTAATTAGAGATAGAGACTGATAGATAGATATTAAACTAAGTTGATGGAGCAGAAATAGTTAGTATTGGAAACTATAATGTTGATTGAGGGTATTTGAGTAAAAAAATATTATTAAAGTTTCAGTCCCAGTCCCCAGTCTCCCAGTCCCTCCAATTTGGAGGTACTGAAAATATTGGAATTTTGGGGACTGAGACTGAAATTTTAGTTCCAGTCTTTGTTCAACAAACACAATACTGAGTCTCACTCCCAGTACTCAGAACCAAACACATCCGAACTTCTTTATGTTATCTTTGACATAAACATTAATCTGATTGTTCTTTTCGATCTGCTCTTATGTGCTTTCTCATTTTATTGTGTTTTTCTTCTTTTTAACGCTATAGCCTGATTTTGCTCCTTTAAAATAGACATTAAATCTTTCTCATCCTCATAGCCTCTCCATCTCAAAATCAACATTAGACACACATACATTCCTAGTTTTCGTTTTTTCAATTTCCTTAATTTGTACAACTTTTGCTGCATCATCCTTTTTCTTTACCCTCTCCAAAACATTCTCTCCATCATTCACCACTTCATTACCTAGTTTCTCAACTTCCTTGGTCACCTTATGCTAACTTACTTTTTTTATTTTTTATTTTTGTTTTTTTGGTTTTCACTAACTTTTCTTGTTATCAACTTCTTTTTCTTTATTTTATCCCCTTGGCAATGCACCTTCCATATTTGATTTAACGTTTCTTCCAAGTCAGAGGGACGATGGAAGCATAACAAAGGTGGATTGCCAAGTGGGTAAGATAACTTCCTAGGGTGGTGAAGATAAATGGCAAGTGTTTTAGAGACAGAGACAAGATTCTAAAAGAGGTGAGAACATTCTATATGAACCTATATAGAGAAGAAGAGCTTATTGAGGCAGCTTTTGATCATCGCCTTGTCAATAAGCTAAACATTGATGAGGCTACCAAATTAGAACAAATACCATCAAGGAAGGAGATCAGAAGAGTAGTGTGGGATTATGAGCTATCAAGAGCGCCATGTCCAGGCGGATACAACTTTAAGTTCGTTAGAAAAATGTGGGCTGTAGTGGGGGGGGGGGGGGAGGGATTCTGTGGAAGGTTTCTTTACAAATAAGGAGTTACCTAAGTGTGCAAACCTAACATGGGATGCCCTTGCAAACAACGAGGGAGATACTACTGACTTGAAGGACTACCGTCCTATCAATATGGTGGGATGTGTATATAAAGTAATCTCAAATGTTATGGATAATAGGCTTAGAACGGTGCTGCAGAAACTGGTGGGGGAAGTTCAAACAACTTTCCTAGATGGAAGAAAATTCATGACGAAGCTCTCATCACGTGTGAAGTGGTTCATTGGCTTAAGAGCAATAAGAAGCTAACATGCCTGATGAATTTAGATTTTGAAAAAATCTACGATAAAGTTAGGTCAGCTTTTGTTGACCTGGTTCTGGGAAAAATTGGATTTGGAGAGATTTGGCGGTCTTGGATAAGCTGTTTTTTAAAGGCCTCTATGTCAATTTCAATGTAGCTTTTTTTGGAGGTAGGGGGGAGGGAAGGAAGGGCATGGCTAGTGAGAGGTGGGAAGTAGTACAAAAACCAAAAAACTTAGGTGGGTTAGGGGTTGATGATGTTGTTGTGCAAAATATGGCTTTACTTTTCAAATGATGGTGGATGTATGAAAAAGAGGAGTATCCGTTGTGGAAAAGCATAGTTGGTTCGTGTAACAACATGAGAAATATTAAAGTGTTTGAGGGAAACGTAAAAATGGGTAATAAGGGTAGTGTATGGAAGGATATTATGTTTATAGATAGGGAACCGAGATGGAAAATTAGCAGAGGCGTTTAGGCGGGGAGTGAAAATTATTATAGGGGATGACATGAAAGTAAAATTCTGGCATGATGTGTGGCTAAAGGGGGGTGCTCTAAAACTGAAATTCCAGAGACTATTCATGTTATCAAGTGATCAACAATGCTTTCTTAGTGATTGTGAAGTCTAGAATGGATCTTCGTGGGTTTGGAGTCTAACATAGAGAAAAACACCAAGAGGGTGGAAAGAAGACAACTTAATGGAATTGCTGGGAGTTTAGCTCATGTAGGAATTAGGAGGGCAATTGATGATAAACTCACTTGGAAGCATAGCAAGGGTAGGGGAATACTCGGGACAAATCTTTTGAGCAAGTAGTGTACAAGAACAGAGATCAAACAGATGAGCGAAATATGTATAACTTCATAAAGACACTACGGAAAAGTATAGTGCCACCGAGAGTAGAGGTTCTTACTTGGTTTGTCATTCTGAAAAAACTGAATACTAGGCAAAACCTTGCAAAATGCGGGCTAATTCATGTGGAAGAGGATAAATGTGTACTATGTAATAAGAAATCTGAATAAGTTTTTCACCCATTCTTTGATTGTGAAATGGTTTGGCCCTTATGGGGATTCATCTTAGATAAAGAAGGAGTCAAGTGGGTGTGGCCTAACTAAACAAAGCTGTGCTTCGAAGTTCGGATTGCATGCTCGATATCGCGACTGCGAAAGGAGGCATGGATCACACTATTTTTCTCTTTGATTTGGAATATTTGGAAAGGAAGAAATGAGGTGATTTTCAACCAACAAGAAATGGACATGATACAAATTAGGAGTAACACCTTTATCATGAAAGAAAGATGGGTGCAAGAAAGAAAACAGAAGAAATTAAACATGCAGGGATGAAGAAAGTGGAGATTAACGCTAAATGCTTGCTGGTGTGGTTCTATGTGGAATAAACTAGATTTATGTTTCAATTTTGATGTCATTAATTTTTGTGTAATGTTTCTGTTAGCTCTGAGTCCTCCTCTGTAACTGTACTACACTCTCAACCCTTTTTGGTTTTGTGAGAGAGAAACTGATCGCAAAAAAAAGAGGCACGCACAAAGTTGCTTATACTGAAATCCTCCCCTTCATGTTGAACATCTTCACTCTTTTTACCTTTCATCCTTGAGTACCCTAAATGTGGTAACTTTTTCATGTGTTGTAATTGTAAGAAATCACCCCTTTCGTCAATTTCCTCCATTTCACAAGCTATGATATATTGGTAGTCGCTGTTTGTATCTGATAGTGTA
Source organism: Stylosanthes scabra (assembly GCA_036250425.1). Classification (NCBI taxonomy): domain Eukaryota; kingdom Viridiplantae; phylum Streptophyta; class Magnoliopsida; order Fabales; family Fabaceae; genus Stylosanthes; species Stylosanthes scabra. The sequence goes on along the minus strand of JASCZI010211476.1, from coordinate 20,747 downwards.
GAACCTCATGTATCATTTTTTCTGTTGCACGTATAGATGGATTTTCTTTGTAACTTAAAAAGCTCCACTCATCCAAAATATCATGTGAAACTAAAACTCTACTCTCATTTCTTCTATTTTCCCCACATATCATCATAACTAACTCGTTTGCCAACACATTCTCCTTTTCATTATTCACTACCTTGATTATTTTCACACCAGTATTCTTTAAACCTGCATTACCCACCACATGAGGACCATTTTCTGGTCTTGTCATGACCTTGTTATCTCTCTTGTAATACAACTCTTTTAAACTGATCTTATTCCCCTCAAATTCATGTTATTTATCTCTGTTATAGTCTTTAAAGTTCCGCCCTTCATTGTATACCTTATGAATGCAAAGCAATAAGTCTTTTCTTCCTCTCCTTCCTAAATAGATAGATATCATTGATCCATCCACTTCATTTGAACAAAAAAAAAATTTCTTCTTAGGAACATCCTTTGGTAAATTCTCAACAAAAACAATAAAATAAACAATCTCCAATCTTCTAAACTCCTCATTTGTCCAAACTCTTGTATCACTCTCCCTCCGCCACACATTCCATTGTCGAACTCTTTTAAATCCCATATAAACTATCACACTCTAGGATGGATTCAATGACATTCTAAATCAATTGGAAATATAATCTGCATCTTAGAATGTAACTAGAAAGTCACACACAACAATGTAGTCCATGCAAAACCAAGCACGACAACGACATAACAGATGCAGAAGCATCACAACACTTCACCAATAGTCTTCAAGATTTTGTGATAGGTAGCGAATCTGGTATTCGAACATGATGATATATGACAGTGGAAACTTGGTGGATACACGGGAACATTCTATGAAGACGGTTACTCTATTGAAGACGGATTTGAACTTGGTAAAGACTGTGGCGACGAGAAGCAGAATATAGATGGTTGCAGCGGCGCAGTAGGATAGAAGCAGTAGCATCGACTAAGTCGAACATAAGCGACAACGAGAAAACGAGAAAACGGAAAAGAGATGAGGAAGCAGAATAGAGGGCGTGGCGGTGAGGAAGTAAGGCAAGGTGACGACGAACTCGAGGAACAACAACATCGATGGAAACTAATGGAGGAGTGAAGGCTTAAAGGTGAGTTGGTAAAACAAATCGATGCCTATAACTCACGTCGAGATGCGGAGTTGATGACATCGAGCGAATGAAGAAGTAGATGCTTAGGAACACGATTAGTGAGTAGTAGAGGCAAGTGGAAGGAGAGGAGAGGGGTGGCCGTTGCTATTAGGGGAGCGGCGACAACACCATCTCTCCTAATAGGGTTAGGGGGTGCGCCGCTAGAGATAGAGAAAGAATTATATTGGTACCAATGTACTATCCTTTCCTGTCTTGCCGCATGTACAATTTATATTAATATAATAATTAAAAATAGCTAAATACTATGATATTCTCTCTTATTCAAAAGTAATTTATTGTTTCTAACAAATTCATTTAAAATTAATTTAATAATTAGTTTTTTTTTATAAAAAAAATTGAATGTATAATTTTATCCAAATAAAAATTCTGAGATATTTTACATTTTTCTCTATGATATGAGTAAATAATATAATATTTTTTTTGTACTTCTCTATTACATAAAAAGGACAACTGATATAATATATATTTTTTTCATTGTTTATGGTCGTTCTAAGTTAGATTCAATAGAAAATGAAAGATAGAGAAGTATTAGTATGCATTTTAATCTTTAAAAGATTATTTATCAAATTAATTATAAATTAATACGTTAGAAATGATAAATTATCCATAAATAAAATAATGTACCATAATATTCATCTTAAAAATAATATGAAAATTCAAATTAAGCTAATAGCTCGACACTTACGAATAATGTTATTCCATTTGCATCAGATAGTCAAGAAAATGTGAATTGATGAGTATATATAAACTTTTGATAATTTGAGTTATAACTTTTAATAATAAAAGCTAAATCAGATTCTTACAAAAGTTCCCCAAGTCATATTCAAAGGGTGTGATTCGGTCGTTATAATTAGATTATGGAAATATATAGGTAATAGATAATTTCCAAATCAACAAATCAGCTAATAAAAAATTGAACATTTATAATTACTATTTATAGTATTCACAATGAAAGTTATAGAATATTTAATATTTAAAACAACTATCAACTAATTTTATATTTTTTAAGAAACAGAACATTCAAAACTTAAAAAATAAAATATCTAATTTAAGTTATTATCTAGTGTTGATGTTTACAAAATTTTTATTAATTACCTAATATTGTTGCTTAATTATTTCTGAGACACATTTTAATAATGTTATAAGTTAGTGAAGGATGAACAACTCATCACCTTCGTTGCGATAACTTATTCTTACACCAGTAATCAAAGGTGCTAAGAAATACGGTAAACTCATCGTCTATAAAACGAACACGCGAAAATAGATGATGAGATATGTTTTGCTACTTTATTTGATATACCTCACTGAAAATTATTCTCTTGACTAACTTGAATATCGAATCGAAATACTTTTTACAGGTATTGATTGCTTCGTTTTTTCTAAAAAACGAAATATACCAAGTTATCTTAAACAAGAAACAGTTTATTCCCTCCTCAAAGTCTAGATATATACCTTAGATTAGATTATCACACAATCCATATATAATTATATAACTAGAAATGTTAATATAATAATAAGTTATTCTTTTCAATTAGTGCACTCTCTTATCACAGATAACAATAAGTAAGTGGAAATATTATGACGCATGAAAGAAAAATGTATAGTCTTGAATCCCAAGTTTGACTTTTAGTTAGAGCTACCAACGGGATAAGGTAAGAGTAGTCTAGTCTTCATTTTTATTTTCTCAGTGTTTTACAGATATATAGGCTTTCCTATTACAAAGCATGAAATTTATGTATTGGTCTGTTCTATTGATCTGGGAGCAGAATTCAACTCCTCGAAGGATTCTCGTTTCCAAATTTGTGTTTTATATCAAAGGCTAGAATTGTGATCGAAACGGTTTATGCACTTAAGTATGCCAAAACTCAACCTTTCACAGAAAATAAAAAGGGAATAAAGTTTGAATACAACAACTTTTTACAGAAAATCAAAAGGGTTATTAAATTAAAGAATTTGAAGGACAATCCTTTACAGAACTTTAAAGGATTGTTTTACAGAAATGAAACAATGAATAGAAGAATGGTCGAAATAAAGATTGCATGAAATGTAAACAGGCTTGAATATAAATTTAATAAAAATGTAAACTTGGAAGGAAAAAATGACTTGATACAGAAACAAAAAGTTGCTTGGATGTGAGTCTGAGTAAGTGTATTTCTGACAGCAAAATTCCAACCTCTTCTTCGTCATCAAGGTCGCTTATTTATACCCTTCATCAACCAATCCCGTCTTGACACGTGTCATGCAAGTTCCTTCTCAACTGTCCTCTTAACTCAAGTGCCCAAAGTCTCTTTATCACTGCAATAACCGCTGATACGTCGTTCATGACCCTTCATTGATGTATCGACTCGTTCTCAAACACTTAGCTAAATTTCACGCCACCTTTCTTCCTGTAGCATCAGTAAGCTTTTTTAATCGACACCCAAGAACTAAACTTATTCTAAAATGATATCAAAATCTATCCGATCTAATGTTGTTGGATAATTTTTTTTTTTATGTTTACACTTTAGATAATCATTCTATTGGACCATCAATCTGTTTATGTTCACATTATAGATGATCATTCTTAGATGTAAAGAGAGTGTATTATAAGTTTCACATTTATTAAGGATATAATTTTTTAAAAATTTATATATATGAGATATTTTTCATTCTAAAATTAGTCGTTGGGATTGAGTTAGGCAAGTTTAATATGAGTTATAAGAAGTTTTGAAAGTAAAATTTGTATGTTTGCAATAACACTGAATTGAATTCACTACAAAATTTTAGTTTTAGATCCTTATACTATAGTAGTATTTAAGAGTGTCCTATTTCATTAGCAAAATGTGTGTATCCTAAATTACACACGTGTCAAGTTATGTGTGAGTGAAAAAATTCTCGATCAGCGGGGGAAAAAAGGCCTAACTAAGAATGTAAAAGCACAGCGATTAAAATTTTTGTGTCGTTGATTTTCTGAGAAAACTAAAAAACTCTACATTTCCTTGGGTTGAAATATGAAGGATGTTAGGATTTAGGAATTCGTAGAGCCACATATGCAACACGTAATAGAGACAAGAATGAGAAAGACAGAGAGAGAGAGAAAAAGGAAGTGTTAGATGTAGAGTTAGAGGCAGAGTAACAAGAAGCTTTTGCATGATTCCATGGATGAATCCCCTTATGGAAATTAAATCATCTCACTATCCACCACTAAATTAATTTGTTGTTTCTATGCAATGATAAATGCATACCCAAATTTTCTCCACCCGAGAATAATCAACATAATAATCTGACACCTCAAATATTACTAGTATAATTGAGCCTTAAAAAACGATGTGCAAATATTCTTATCTAGAGAAGTTGTCTTTTTAGTAGAGAACAACAGTAACCAGTGCTTGTACAAAGATAATGAGACGAGTACTCCCAAAGAGTGTTTGTGTGGTAACAAACTCTCCTCTTAGCATTGGTGGATTAGGGAAAAGCTTGAATGCCAACCTCAAAGTGTGTTAGGCCAATAGAGTGTGATCAAGAAGTTGAAGCAATAAGTGTTTGCCACGTGGCAGGGTGTGTAATCTTCATTGTGTGGACGTTAGGGACCCTAACAACCAATCCTGAGGATGTGAATTTGTGTACATACACTCGACCAAGCAACTGCTATAAGTCCAACCCTCCCATCATTTCCGTTCCCAGTTGTCATAGGCCTCTCTCTGCATTTCCTCACTAAATCTTCCCTAAACTTCTATCTTGCTACAACACTGCCATGGCCGCCTCCGTCTCCACCGTCGGAGTCGTCAACAGAACCCTAGTACGATTCACTTTCTTCCACTTATTATTTCATTTTATACTATAGTTAATAGTCCTTATTAATCAATGTCAATTGTCAATTAAATTTATGTTATGATAGTACTTAGGAATGTAGAAAGAAAAAAAAAAGATACTTAAAGAAAGTAAGGATGATGGTAGTTGTGTTTTATTGAAGAAGAATTGGAGGTGTTGAAAATTGAAATTAAATTATGAGTATTATTGCATTGCAGCTGAACTTGAATGGATCGGGAAGTGGAAGCTCAGTTCCAAGCTCTGCTTTCATGGGAAGCAGCTTGAAGAAGGTGAACGCAAGAGTGGCAAACATGAAGGTGAGCCCAGGGTGCTTCAAGATTGTGGCGGAGAAGAAAGAAATAGATGAGGACCAACAGACAGACGGGGACAGATGGAGGGGTCTGGCCTACGATATTTCTGATGACCAGCAAGATATCACGAGGGGTAAGGGTATGGTTGATTCCCTTTTCCAAGCTCCTATGCAAACTGGTACTCACTACGCTGTCATGAGCTCTTATGAGTACCTCAGCCAGGGACTTAAAACGTGAGTTCAATTCACTCCTTATTCCTTCATCATCATTCTTAATTAACTACCACATTCTTTGAATGGGACTCGTTTTGATTCTCATCCTAATTACCAATTAATTAAATTAGGTACGATCACTTGGACAACATGCTTGATGGGTTCTACATTGCCCCTGCTTTCATGGACAAGCTTGTTGTTCACATCACCAAGAACTTCATGACCCTCCCCAACATCAAGGCATGCATCGTCCATCTCTCTTACTTTATCTTGAACAATTCCAATGATTAATTATTTGATGATGATGAACACATACAGGTTCCCCTCATTCTGGGTATCTGGGGAGGCAAGGGACAAGGAAAATCGTTCCAATGTGAACTTGTATTTGCGAAGATGGGAATCAGCCCAATCATGATGAGTGCTGGAGAGTTGGAAAGTGGAAACGCAGGAGAGCCGGCGAAGCTGATCAGGCAGAGATACCGTGAAGCATCAGACATGATAAAGAAGGGGAAGATGTGCTGCCTGTTCATCAACGATCTTGATGCAGGAGCAGGTCGTATGGGTGGAACCACCCAATACACAGTGAACAACCAGATGGTGAACGCCACCCTCATGAACATTGCTGACAACCCAACCAACGTGCAGCTCCCCGGTATGTACAACAAGGAGGAGAACTTCCGTGTCCCCATCATCGTCACCGGAAACGATTTCTCCACCCTCTACGCTCCTCTTATCCGTGACGGTCGTATGGAGAAGTTCTACTGGGCTCCCACTAGGGAAGACCGTATTGGTGTCTGCACCGGTATCTTCCGTACCGACAACGTCCCCGACGAAGACATTGTCAAGCTTGTTGACACTTTCCCCGGCCAGTCCATTGGTAACTATTAATAATTAATTATCTATCCCTTAAATAATTAAATTAAATACTTTTGTTGCGAGCGCTGACAATTCTAACCATGAAATACATACAAAATGACATACAGATTTCTTTGGTGCACTGAGGGCGAGAGTGTACGACGACGAAGTTAGGAAGTGGATCTCAGGAGTGGGAGTGGAAGGAGTTGGAAAGAAGCTTGTGAACTCAAAGGAAGGGCCACCAACATTCGAGCAACCAAGGATGACATTGGAGAAGTTGTTGGAGTACGGAAACATGCTTGTGCAAGAACAGGAGAATGTCAAGAGAGTCCAGTTGGCTGACAAGTACTTGAGTGAGGCTGCTCTTGGTGATGCCAACGCAGATGCCATCAACAGCGGAACTTTCTTCGCCAACCAGTAGACATGATGCTTGCTCCATGTTTCTTAGCGTTTTCATCATTTGTGTTATTATGTCCACCTGACAAGAAGAAGATGCTAAGCTTACAATAATTTTTCTTTTCTTTTCTTTTCTTTTCTTCTCTTCTTTTTATATTTTGGATTGTTCTCCTCTATAATTTTGAGTTATATTGTGCACAATGTTAATGAAATCCACTTTCGTGCTCTTCTCTTTCTCTATTCTATCTGTACTCTCACTTCTTTCTCTCCACTTTATTATTAACATTAAGCATTTTATGGAAGACAAATCTTTTTTCCAAATTCACCGCTAAAGCTCAAGTTTCTTCCCTCCAATTTCAAACAATCATCGCTGTGATGAATGATGAGTATGAAACCAACCGCTGTAGTAGTAACGCTGCTTAGTTGCATATACTTGTGGTTAATATAAGCATTTTTTTTCTTTTTTTTTTGGCTAAAAAAATAGAAAAAAAGAATGCCTATATTTTTCAGTAAAGAGAAGGAGTAAAAAATGTTATTATTAAATTAAAGATTAAATTAATCCACTAATAAGAAATATAGATAAAATCAACCTTTTTTCAATTAATAATTAATTAACACTTTTTTCTATTTTAATTTCTTTTCCTTGATAATATATTTTTTTGGTGACTTTTTCTTTGAATATTTACTTACTCATTCAAAATTTATTTCTGATTAAAAAAAAGTAATTTTATGAAAATCAATTAGAATATAACATGTTTTTGGTCGGGAATATTAACATTTAAAAAACAACGGTAAGAAGAGAGCGAGTGTGTGGATCCAATTCTTTTTTTTTTTTTTCACCAGTTCAATCCATGTTTGTCTCGTTATAAATGAGTGATTCACAAAATACCTAAGAAAAAGTCTACCAAAAAAAAATACCTAAGAAAAAAGAGTGATTCGCATCTTACCAAAAAATGTAAGCTTACCAAAAATATAAATGGACTCTGTGTAATTCATATATTTATGCTTTAGACTGGAAACGAGTGATCCATACTGAAAGTTTCTCTTACGGACTTATAATGTAAGTCTTTTTCAAAGACCAAAAAACAATGCAAGTTTTTTCATATATTTATGCTTTAGTTTTTGAGACCACACTTACAAATTTTTAAAAGATCACATTTTCCTTAATTGACCATAGCATATTAGAATAATGTGTTACTTGAATATATGGAGCTAATAACCCAGATGCAACGAATAAGTTTTTTTTAATAGGTCCAGCATGCAGTAAAAAATAAAAAAACTTGTGTTGAAGCCGAAAGGAGTCAAAGGACTGTATGTAGCTTTTCCAAAAAAAATAAAAAAAGGGGACTGTATGTAGCCTTTTCTTGGAGAGGGCCAACATGAAGAATTGAAGAGTAGTATTGTCAAAGTCCAAAACAAAACAAAGAGTAGTTTTGTCTTTTTATTCTTGATCAAATTTATTTTCTTTAATTTAATTTATTCTTGATCAAATTTATTTTCTTTATGTATTTGTACATGTGTGTAATTTTATCATTTTTAATGTATATTTTATATTTTAATATATATTATACACTAGTGATTAATTTTGATAACTGAATTTAATGTGCAGATAGCATAACCCATAAAAATAACTTTCCTATTTATCAAATGCAGGTAATGACTTTTCCCTCTTCCGTTTACAATAAGATCGATTTTATGATGGGTAGCTTTCTTTGGAAAGGAAAAGTGGATGGGCAGGCCTTGAATCTTTTCTGTTGGAGCAAGGTTGTTACTCCTAAGCGCTTTGGTGGTCTTGGTGTTAAAGATGCTGATTGTATGAATTATGTACTTATTGGCAAGCTTCTTTGGCAGTTAAACCATAATCATGATAAATTATGGGTTCCAATTATGCTCAACAAATATTTATCTCATGGCAAGGTCCCATATTCTACTTCTTCTTCTCGATCTTCTAGAATTTGGTATAGCATCTTGAAAGTTATTTTTAAGCTTCAAGAAGGTTTCATTTGGCTTATAGGTGATACCACCCAATCCTTTTGGTACTCTGTTAAGGATGGTTATGAGTGGTTATTGAGTCGCAAGCATCATTGACAAACTGATGATTCTTGGTTTTGGATTTGAAGATTAAGGGTTCCGGAAAAGATCAAAATGTTGGTTTGGTTAAATTATCATGATGCTATCCCTACAACAACTTTTCGTTTTAGGCGTGGCCTTACTCCTTCAAACATTTGTGCCCGGTGCCATTAAACTGTTGAAGAAATTCCTCAGTTTTTCTTCTCTTGCCCAAGGTCTTGGTGTAGGGATTTCTCATATTCAAAACCATTCTGATTTTTTGAATTGGTTTCATAATTGCTCTGCTTTTGAGAGACTCTTTGTTGTGGCTATTTGAGATTTGGCGTGACGACAAAAACAAAGATGTTCTTAATCTTTTGGAACCGTGGAGTTTAGAGAAGGTCCTTGTCCTTTGTCGTTCAAACATCAGAGATTTTTTCTTCTTCTCTAAACGCAGCAAGTAGGCTTGGCAATGGGTAGGGTATGGCTTAGTCTCAACCCTAACCCTACCCGCGAGTTGATATTTTAATTATAATTCAACTCTACCCTACCTGCGGGTTGAGAAAATCTCAACCCTAACCCTACCCGCGGGTGTCCAACCCTACCCGCGGGTTGCGACTAGTTAAGCCGCGATGTGACAGGAAGCGACGGTGAGGGGAGGGCCGCCCGCGACGGCGCAACACAAAGGTAATGGGAGGGCGGTTATTCCGTGACAATGAGGTTTCGGTGGCTGCTTCAATGCTTGCGACTTGGAAGAGAATGAGAGAGTATGATGTTCTTGATATTCTATGAGTGTTTGAGAGTCAAAGATATTAGAATTAGCGTAGGAAATGAGAAGTTTAATTTAGAAATTAGAATTTGTAAAATTTCATATTTATAAATATAAGTAAATGGAAGGGGCTTTTACATATTCAATGTCTAAAAGTTACAAATTGAAGTCATAGCTGAGTGGTTAAAACCTTTTCGTATAACTAAGAGGTCATGTATTCTATCCCTAAAACTAACATTTATTAAAAGATTATGTATTATATATAGGATGCGGGTTGGGCGGGTAGGGTTGAGTCTATATCTTAACCCCACCCTACCCGCAAGCAAACCCGCTCCGCTATCAACCCACTTCGCTGCGAATGGGGTTGGCAACTCGATCCGAGCGGGTTGGGTAGGGTTGAATACATGCGGATAGGATTAGTGTTGCCACCCCTAGCAGCAAGGTACCCTTGATTGTCAGGTACCCCTAGCAACATGACCATCTTGCTGGATTTGGGTGCATTCTTAGAAATGATTATAGTAATTGGCTTGGGGTTGTTTCGGAAGTCTTTTCGAGACCAGTATTTTTTGGTGTGAGTTCTTTGCCATTTGAAAAGGTCTTACTCTTGCTTGGAATAATAGTTTCCACCAAGTTATGTGTGAAATAAATAGTTTGAACGCTTACAATCTTGTCAATTGTAAAACCATTTCTATTATAGATCATAAAAACTTAATTTCCAAGATCAAGGATGTTGCCCTTTTACCTTGGTCCATACGCATCAATCTCATTCAGCATTCTACAAACATTGCTGCAGATTTATTGGTGAGGCATGCTGCTTCTTCTTGATTAGTTTACACAGATTGGTCTTTCCCTTCAGATGATCTCCTCTTTCTTCTGTCCGATAAAAAAAAAATTAAACTTAAGAGCAATTATAACATCAAAAGTACTTTTCAAATTTCAAATAAAAAAATTTACTTTTAATTAGCTTATATTAGTCAACTTCATTTCTTTTAATAGTAAGAACTCCCATTTGTTTTTGAAGAGTTTAGACTTTAGTCAATATCAGTCAACTTTATTACTTTTTAATTACCACGAAAGAATGATTTCATCGTTTTAAGATGATCAGAACCAAACAATACTCTGAGCATGATTTACAAGCAGGGGCGGACATAGGCAGAGGGCAGGGGTGGCCTTGGCCCCCCAGAATTTTGGGATAATTTTATATAGTATATTAAATGTGTACATATGAAACAAATAATTCAGGTGTCATAGTGGTTAGCAATGATATGTTCTTACACCAAGACATGGGTTCAAATTTTATAAGACTCAAAATGTGTGTTTTCCTCTAATTTCTTCTAGTTTTTTATTTTCTTCAACATATATAAAAGCTAAATTCTTTAAAAATCGATTTGCGTTCTATATTATGAAAATGACCTTATAATAAAAAAATATTTATTAATATAAATATATTTTATATATTTTATTCATTAATTTATTTTGAATGTATATACTAAAAATATTTTAGTAATTAATGTATATCTTCACACAAAAAAATCAGTTCCGCTATGCATACTTTTTTTAGTAAACACCAAATTAACATCCGTATAAAATACGGTCATTGATGCGTTAACTACCTTTCATCTTTTGTGGTCCACCTATAATAATCGTATTTTTATACGAGTGTAAAGCTAGTATCTATTAAAAAGGTGTGTGGATAACATTATTCCAAAATAATTGTTCTATATTATTTATGATTTGTTCTTTATAATAATATAAAAAGATATACATATATATATATAATATTATAATATAAATTTATTATTTTTAATACAATTTTTATTTTATTTTAATATAACACTTATTAGTAGAAATTTTATTAAAATTGATAAAAAAAAACTACTTAATCTTAATTATTATATAATTCAACCCTAAAATATTTGATTATAGTATTATATAACAAAAATATTTAATTATACAAAATTTTTTTTGCCCCCTTTCTATGAATCCTGAATCCGCCCCTGTTTACAAGATACATACTCGTATATAAGAAGGCTTGATCAAGAGAAAGTTAGTGCTCCGTCTCTTTGTCATATATAAATTCAGTATTCTTTATGTTCATAAAATATTGATGCAGATCTTGACAAAAAATGTGAAACAAAATAAGATAGTGCGTGATGCAATGCATGACACTTTTGAAAATATTTTAAAAGCGGCAAACCTGTTCTAACACAAATAACTTATCTTTATTGGGAAATTATTAACTGAAATTTGTTTTGTTAAGTTTATCAAGAATAATGTTGTTTCTATGATCTCATAGCATTGACATTAGAATTAAAATAAACAAAACAAAAACACATTAGAAGAGGTTGTTGAAGAGTTTGGTGCATGTCAATATGCGTGCTGACCAAAATTAGGTCCCTATTCTATCAACGCCTAATACAAATAGATTAATGATTTATAGCTTGAAATTTCAGACAAAAATGGCGGTTTATTCTCGGATATAGTAACACTTATTCTAAAAAGCATGGCACCACCGTCAAAGAGAATAATAATTATATACAGGAGTACAGGACTATATATTCACCAACAATAGTGTATACTTGGGTTCCCCTTGTAGCAAGTGAGGTTGACCATAATCCACAATATCAGAAGATGCAGTTAAATTGAACAAAGAGTGTTGTGAAATGCTTTAATAATTTTGTTAATTGTGGGGAAGGAATAATATTGAGGGACAACTCAGACTTCAAACAATAAGTAATGTTATTTGAATAAGTGTTTTTACCAATTAAATAATTAACCAAACAAATAAACTTGCAACAACAACACAACTCTCGATCAATAAATAAAAAAAAAAACGTTATATACACGCACTCTTCACCAATGCTTTTTTCTCATCCTCCTCTTCCTTCATCGTCGTTGTCTTCTTCTTTCTCTTTTGTCGTCATTATTATCGTCACCCTCTTCTTCTTCTTTTTTCATACATGCAACTTCTACTTCTTATTCATCTTCTTATTTTATGTCTATAACTTCTTCTTTGTCTTTGTTGTTGTTCGTTGTTGTTATTGTCGTCGTTATTGTGTTGTTGTTGTTGTTGCTTTCGCTGTAAAACTCAAAACTAAGAAAATCATGTAAAACTCAAAACTGCATCTAAATAAAAAATAATAATGTACACAAATATAGATGTATACTGCACCGAAATAAAAAATAATAATATACACAAATATAAAGCTATAATGCACCGAAATAAAAAATAAAATAATGTACATAAATAAAAGCATCATCATCATCTTCTTCTTCTTCTTCTCTTCCTTCATTCCTTCTATGTCTGCATTTGCATCTTCTTCTTCCTCTTATTCTCTGTTTTACAATGAGATGACGCAAATCAAGACAAAATCTAACCACGAGAATGAAAACAGAAATCTAACAACAGAAAAAGAAGACAAAAACAAAGATCAAATCTAAGAATGTTGCAGAATTCATCAAAAACGAACGTACCCCATATAAACAATGATAAACAATGCAGAGAACGATCCAGAAGAAAAAGGTTACATAAAACATTAAATTCCAAAATCACAAATCATATGAATCAAACGATAAAACCAACAACGTAGCAGAAAACAAAAGAAGAAGAATGAATAAAAATGTAAAATTAATTTTAGCGCATATGGAATAATAATAAGACGTTATAATAAGACAAAGGAATGGATAAACTATTTTACTTGATTAAACTCTTAATTCATAAAAATATTTGATAACCTAGAATTATTAACAGGATATATAGTCATTATTAGTCACACTATGTGGCATGAGGTTTGGGCTACAAATATTAATGCTTGCCGCCTTTCTTTATGTGGGGTGCTCTCTGGAACCGACTTTTGAAATCCAGTATATATTACACCAACACACGTTTCAATCACACATTAGCCCTTACCCATTTCCTATCAACCAGTTTCGTAACCGACCAGTGGCTATAGCCTATAACCACTTCATGCTATTTATACTCAAAACAAAGACATGTGTTTTCTATCTCATTCATATTCTGTGTTTTTTTTTAAGCCAACGCACGTATACCTCCTCCATTCAAGAGAAGCCGAATTCAACTCAGAATTAGACAAGTTATATAAGGCATAGACTAACCACACAACGATACATATTTTACTTTCGAATATTATTTTTTTACGATAATACTACATGTATATACATCTATAAATCCATTATAATAAAATAACTTTTGTTTTTTTTTTTTTCTGGTGACTCAAATTTTTGTGATAAATTTCATTATTTTTCTGCGCCAAATTTTATGCTAGACTTCATTATTTATCTATTTAATGCATTGACCTATTAGATATGAAAACACATAGATGAATAAATACATAAATATATATACAACTAGATTTATTCTTTTTATTTTACGAGAAAAATGATTAAAATGTTTAGAAAAAAAGACATATCAACGTTTGTTTTTATTGTATGACAATGATAACGATAAATGAATTTGAGCTAACCAATTAAACCGAGTAAAGTCCTAAAATGATCTGAGATTGGGCCTCTACCTCAAAAGATTCTAATTGTAATATTTTATCTTCCTGAAATTGAACTTTGGGCATCATCGTAGACCTTGAACCAATTTTTGACAATAAGTCAACACTAGAATGATGATCTAGCACAATTACTATAAGTAGGATTAATAAAACCACCAAATTTTCAAATGAAGCCCAATAAATCGTAAACAATGGCTTATTATCAAAATGAGATATCAAAATTGTTCTGGACAAGCCGTAAACTCAAAACCTGACAGCCAATACCTCTAAGGTCCACACACCAGCTTCTGCAGCATTGCACTTTGGATCCAAAATGAACCTAAACCTAATAAGAGGAAAAGGTAAAATCTAGTCAATCTCTGCAACTCAAAGAGTCATTTCATATTGGCTTCCTAGAAGCCTAAAATCCAAAGAGCAACAATTTTGGAATCTCTACATTAATGATAATGGTAACATCAGCACACATTAATGACAACTAGAGTACTCTCCGTACAATGCGCGGAGTGTTGAATCGATATGTATATGAACATATCTACTTTAATTTTTGAGTAAATTACCAAAACGGCCCCTGATAATCAACTTCAAAATCAACGAGGCCCCTAACAAAAAAAAGGCCTCAACCCGGCCCTTGTCTTTTGTTGCCGTGAACCATGTTACACCTTCTGTCAATGGGCTTGTGGAAACGTCAACGGAGTTAGTCTATGTGGCACATAAACGGCGTTAGCTGTAGCTGTGTGACACGCTATAATTGGTCACCCATAATGGAGACTAGCCGGCCCCTGACAATCGAAAAAAACGATGTCGTTTGGAGGAAAGGGGTGAATGAAAAACGACACCCTCCCTTCACTCCATTACACAACACCCTCACTTCTTCTCTGAAATTACGACGCCATAACCCTAACCACTCTCTCTCTCCATTGACGCTCTCTCTCTCACTTGACGAAGCTTGAAGACGACGCTGACCGAGGAGCTGACGGCGGAGTAACGGCGCCGTGACGAAACCTCTGCCGATGAAGGTAATTTT
>JASCZI010211475.1:195297-205991 GCA_036250425.1 Stylosanthes scabra | reverse complement strand
TGAAAAAAAAAAAAAAAAAAAAAAAAAAAAAAACCGAAGGGGATATATGAGATGTGAGAATATCATAGAAGTATAAAACCGGACAAAGCCTAGTCCCAAAAAAAAAAAAGAACTAGACAACGCCCAAAATCCTAGTCCAATATCATGCTGCCAACATGGTGCACATCGGTCGGGTTTAGCTGGACCCGCCCTAATAGTAAATGCCAAAAATGATCATTGAATTTCTTTTGGGCACATCAAAATATAGTTTCTAATTTTCGGAAATGATTGAGTTGGGTGTTTGCTTTTCAAATTCTAAATTTCTTTAGTCCTTAATTCAACTTTCGTTAGCATAATACTTGATATAAAATATGAAAATATGTACTTGAAATTTTCAATAATAAAGTAATATGATTAAGACTTAAGTATAATTAGATGTGTTTTAATTTAGTTAATTGAACGCATTCTAGATCCATCTTAATCTCAATAATAATATAAAATAATTAAATAAAATGAGTTCAGTTAACAAATTTTAAAAAAAATTTTTAATCAAATTAACGATTTAACCATGTTGTCTTATTATTGAAAATATCGCGTTAATATTTTAACATTTCATATTAACATTATATTAACAATAGTTAAATTAAGAACTAAAGAGATTTATAATTATCAAATTAAGACCAATTTATTATTTCTAAAAGTCAAGAATCATTTAGGAACACGTTGCAAAATTCAAAACTATTTTGATAGTTAATTATTGAGTATCTTCTAAAAAAATATTAAAGAAATAATAAAAATCACTTCAAAACTTTATACTCTTTATTTGGTATTCATTAATTATTATTAAATAAATAAGTAAATTTAGAGGTTTGTTTTTGTCCAATTTTAAAATTTTAAGGTTAAAAATAGCTATGTTTTTTGTCACAAAAATTTGAGGATAAAATCAAATTGATCCCAATTTTTTTTGGTCAAACTAGTCATAAAAGTATCAATTTTGTTTCAAACAATATTTTTATCATTTTTTAATAACAAAAAAAGTAAAACTAAAACTTAAAAAATCCTAATCCTAACCGTACCAAATCCTCATCTCACCTCTCTCTCTCTCTTTCTTTTTCTCCCTCTCTGACGGCAAGATTGAGCCTGCCGCTGCCGTCCTCCTCGACTCCCTAGCCTACCTCCAATGTGCCGCTCAGCAACCTCTCGCCCCTACCGCCTCCTTCTCTATCTCGGCTCCTTTGACCGCGTCGTCGATCTTGCACTCCCTTCAAACTTCGGCCTGCTTCACTATACTCACGTCCTTTCCCGCCACCTTTCTCTGCCTCCGGTTGGCTCGGTTCCATTTAGCCGCTCTGCCGCGGTGCCAAGGACTTGTACTTGGCATAGTTGGTAGATCTACCTCCGCCTGGTCGCTTGCAACTCGTAGCTTGGCATTCAAAATTAGTGTGCTTTATTTTTATTTTTATCTGGTACCACTACCTTTGTCTTCTTCAATTGCTTATTTTCCAATTTTATTTATTTTAAAAGAAAGTGAATTGAAGGAATGTTGATAGTAAAGAAAGTTGAGATCTGTCTCAGAGTGTGAGAATTGGATAAGAAGATGTGATTTATATTAGCCCCTGTGATATGAGAATTGGATAAGAAGATAGGATATTAATGTGCTTTTGTCTTTTTAATTTATATCAGCCCTGTAATTATTTGCTTGAACATATAAAGAAGTGTTGAGCTACCTCAATTAGTCTTTTAATTTGTTTTTATCACTCAAGTGTCTGTAATTTTTTTCCCCCTAAATAGTTCTTAAATTTGTAATTTTCGCTTATGAAATTAGTTGTGCTTACATTTCAATTACATGATCATATTAGTGCAGCCTTATGTTATGTGCTTGTTACCTTTGCGCTGATATGATATCGGAGCGTTTAAAGCAGCATCAAGATGGGGTACATGGCGAGCATTAAAGCCATTGACAAGGAAAATCTATTAGGGGCGATGATAAGATAAACACACATTGAGAAGTTGATATATGATGAGGTTTTTGATGATAAAATTTATGTTTAAAGAGAGGACCTCATCAATACTTTTTCACATAAATGCTAGATAATGACCAAGCTTTTTATCTCTTACTAATTTATGCTTCTAAATTATTATATATCAATATAGCATCCCAAATGCACATAAATTGTTAAATCTTCTCCCCTTGGTGCAACGATGTGTTTGTTAGTGAATTTCAAAGTTAAATGGAAGAAGGAAAGCATAAGGAAGCCGGGAAAGGACATGAAAAGCAAGGAGATAAGAAGAAAAGCCAAAATGAAGAAAACCGACACCGCATGGCCGCGCCCCCCACTCCCGCGTCCGTGCCCTTAAGGCGGCTAGAGGGAAAGTCAACGACGACCCCGCGCCTGCGTGGTCTAGATGGCGCATCTGCACGGCGGCGTCAAGGCAAAAATAATAAGGGCAAAAGTGGGATTTTCAAGCTTTTGGGCAAAGGCCCGACCTCTTTTTCCAGCCCTATTCGACCATATATGAGGGGAAACAGCTAAAGCACAACAACACACAACCCTTAGGATCATTTTCTAGTTTTTGTAGTTTTTAGGAGAGTTTTTTGGAAGAATTCCATTTCTCCCATTTTCTCTTAGTTTATTTCTTTTGTTCTTCATCTTCTAGGATCACCTTCACCAACCAAACTCTTATTTTGCTACTTGATTTATTGTTTGCTTTGTGGATCTTTACTTTATTGTTAATGAATCTCTAGTTTTTTCATCTTATTTGCTCATTTCTACTATTTACTTGGTGCTCAAGTTTATTTTCTTGCTTTGTTTATTTTATGATCTATTTCTCTTTTATGCTTCTAATAGTTATAGTTGTTGATTCTCTTTCTTATTCATTCTCTTAATCATCATGTTTGTTTAATTTCATAGTTATAATCATGCATTTACTTTATGCCCACCAAGTGTTTGATGTTCTGTTTCTTATAATTATGGAGTAATGTACTTGTACTTTGGTCATGGGTTGAGATGTGGATGATCTTAGCCAATAATCCCTAAGGACGAAGATGGGTTAAACCCCGGGTTAAAACTGTTTCGTTGACGCTAAGCTTTCGCTAGTGATGATTGAGTCCTTAATGAGGTGAACTTGATGAACTATTCGAATTCCAAGGAGCTAGGACCTTCACACTAGATGAGTTGCCTAGGACTTACGGGATGGGGTTAATTCCGCCCACTCGACTTCTTGACAGAGTCTGGTTTCATGGCTTACGTGACAACCATCTATAACTAGGATTATTTGTGTTCATAGGGACACACAATACCTAAACTCAAGACCAAGCACCCTTATTTCTTGTCCATCAAGTAATTTCTTGTTTTTGCCACTTTTCTCATCACACACACCATTGCAACCCCAAATCTCTTCACAACCAAGATTGAACCACGATTTAACTCATAGGGAGAACGACCCGAGTCTCATGCTCGGTTATTTTAAATCTGGTTGCAAGCTCTTGTGATAAACCTTTTGTTGACGGAAATGTTTCGGTTTCACAACTAAACTGGTTTGGGTCGCTACGACGATCTTTCCCCTTCGTTCTCGCGAACGTGAGGGAACCCCAAATCTACCTTGTTTGTGACGTCGGAATGGTTCTATCAAATGGAGCCGTTGCCGAGGATCGAACCCGGGTCGCCTGCGTGACAGTCGGGAATACTCACCACTATACCCCCTTCTCCCTCATTCATTCTCATTTTCTCAAATTCTCTCCAAATCTCTCTCACCCTAAAATTCAATTTTCTCACACACCACCATCTAATCCCTAATCTCGTGTGATATCGGTTATTCCGCGTTGCCGAGTAAGTTTCTTCTTCCCCCATTCTTCTATAATTAGCATAGTTAGTTTATTTTTATGTTATTAGTGTAGGTTGTTAGAATGGTTAGTGTAACTAGGATTAGATGACCCAATTGCTTGAGATTATTTAATGCCATGATTAATTGCTTGCTTATGAATGTCAATTTCATTGGTTTGGACATTGAACACTTGGTAATTTAACTAAAACCTTGTTTTTAAAAATGTGCATGCTAAGTGTTCGATGAAATTACTCAATGAAATTTTTGGTTGAATTTCAATCCAATTTTTTCCATATGATTGAAACACTTCAGGGCTTTGTTCCTATGCTATTTTTGGATTGAAATTTGATTAAAAATCACATTAACCCACTCCATACCATGAATTAGCATAATGTACATTAAAATTGCATAAATTGTTTGAATAGTGTCTATTGGAATTAAATTGTGCATGATTTATGCCCAAATTCCATGCGGATGGTGTTTGTGTATTAATCATCACATTTAATTTTAATAACACTAATTAAACAGATTGTTCCACGATTGCTTCAATGCTTTGCCATGCCTTTAATTCTTTGGTAATTTTTCTGACTTTCAGATGGCGCGCAAGGGAAAAGAAACCGCCTCCACCTCCACTTCCTCGAGAGCCCGCAACACAAAGAACTCAATCCGAGGGAGGAGTGAAGCTTTTCCGGCCGATCGGTTCGATAATCAAATCCACTACGATAAGTTGAAATCTTTGGAGCATTGGGGCTATACACATGAGCGAGTCATCCATTTCGATGACAAGCACCCCGACTTCTTTCAGAGGCGTGTAGAAGGATTCGATTAGGGGTTCATGTACAACGCACTAGTCCGCATCAATATTACTATGGTGCAGGAGTTCTGTGCCAACTATTCTTCCCCCGATCAAGAGACCGTGTTCCTTCGAGGGGTGAAGATCACCTTCAAGGAAAGTGACATCTGCCGCAATCTGGGCATCCACATTGATCTACCAGGGCCCGATGTTGATGACGCTTTTGTGGAGATTACTAAGAGGAGGGAGGCCAATAGTTTGAATATGGATGAGGTCTTCCAAGTGATCAGGTGAGAGGGTACAAACTAGTCCGATGACCCTACAGTCGACACCATTCCTAGCCCCCTTGACCATGCCATCCTGAACTCCCACGCCTCGGCTTGGCACAAGCTGATCATGGCGAACATCGACCCTAAGACACATGGGACGACGTTCGACATGAATCACACTTTGCTGATTTATGTGCTTATGACTGAGGGGGTGGTGAACCTCCCGCGCATCATGAGGGACATCCTGCTGACACGCCCGATGAAGGATCCTCGTAACCTCCTCCCATACCCGGTATTTATATCACGGTTAGTTAATCAGTATGAGGTACCGGAGTATGCTGGAGATCAGTTCTATACTGTGCGTGAGGTGGAGATGTCCTGCCCATACGGAAACTGGAAGGGAGAGCGAGCCACGATCCACAAAGGCAGAGTGGTATCCCCTAGGCACCCTCCACGGGGACAGCAGGCAGAGTAGCAGCCACTCTCGACAGCTTCAGAGGCCCCTTCCACTTCTGTTCAGCATCCCTCATAGCATTCTTATCAGCAGATCATGAGGCATTTAGAGAGACAGGGGCGTCTGCTGCGACGTCAGGGTCGCCAGATCGCCAACACACAGCTCATGATCTGCCAGGCCTTTTCGGAGCACAGAGGCTGAGTCATAGCTCTCAATTGGGTCATCATGTTTTTTTTGGCAAATACAGACAATTTGGGTTACATTTAATTCTTGTTCAACTATTTACTGCTTTGTAGTTTTTAACTGTTAGCTATTTGTTAGCTGTCTGAACTCATAGTTTTAAGAAGACTTTTGCTGAGATTGATGTGCTTTGAAAAACAAATTATTTTTGTTTTTCTATTTTCCATAAGCACACTCAGTCAGTTTATATATTATGGATGCTAGTTTTTATTAAAACAATGTTTTCTAACTTTACGCCCACTTTCTCTTGGGACCCCATTATCATATCTTTTAAAAATCTCTTTGAAGCTTGTTTCTTGCTTCTAATCATAGAAAAGAGTTAAAGAACACACAACCTTGAGAGTTTTTGAGCCTAAAAGAGGTGGTCACACATTTCAAGGATCACCAATGTTCTTCATTGTGTGTTTACTTCTTTTCTATGATTGTAATTTGTGAATTAATTAATTTTTTATATCCACCATTGTATGCATTTTATGTATATGTATTATAGAGGTCTTTATTTCTAATTAGTTCACTTACCAAATGGCCTAACCCTTAATAATCATCATTGGAACCAACTTTGAGCCTTTAATCATTTTCTTGTTCTAATTAGCTCATTATAAACCTACAAGTGAAAAATCATGGTTATCCCTTTGGATCTTTGATTAATTGAGGATTTAGTGGTTAGTCACTTCATTAGAGAAGAAAAGAAAGAGGAGTCAAGGCAAGGAATGCATTAAGAGAGGGTGAGAAAAAGGGGGTTTTTGAAGAACAAAATTTAGAAAAATCTTAAGGCATTTGGGAATGCATGTATGCATTAAAATAAATTCAATAGGCATATACATTTACACAAACTTTCAATTAGAAGAGGTGACAAGAAAAGAAATATATCAACAAAAAAAAATAATATTCTTGTCACCCTAAAGTAGCAAAAATGAGCTACCTAAATAAGCAAGTGCATATGTCCTAATTATCCATCTAGAGAATGTATTACATGTGCTCTAAAAATATATGGGAATAGTGAGTCTTAGGTAACGTTGGGTCGAGTGAAGAAACAAGAAAGCGCTAGGCGTCCTCCATTGAGCAAAGATCTACATTTTGAGCTCACTTAGCCATAATATAAATCCTACATTCACCTTGGCCACGTTGCAACCTTGAAAAGCCCTCTTGATAATACATACATGCATGCATACGGTGTCGATTGTTAAATGGAGATTAATTCACGGAAAACAAGAATAGAAAGGAGTTGAGAGTCTTCAACCTTATACACTAGAGCGGAAAGAGTGCATACACGACCGGTAAGGGTTCTAGGCTCGATTCTATAATTTAGGACATTTCTTGTGGTGCAACACAAGCTTAATCTTCATGAACTTAATTGCTTTCTGGGGGTAGCATATGTTAGATGCTTTTGTCCATACTCTTGGTGCATAACTTGATAACTTTTGTTTTGATATGACTTCATCCATAATATATTGTGTAGTTCTCCTTCATGTGTTGTTTGAATTGTTTTGAAAGTCTTGTGAATATCCCTCTTGGTCATGATTACTAGAGCATGAGGACATGCTAGATTTTTAAGTGTGGGGTATTTGATGAGGAGGTTTTTTATGATAAAATTTATGTTTAAAGAGAGGACCTCATCAATACTTTTTCACAATAATGCTAGATAATGACCAAGCTTTTTATCTCTTGATAATTTATACTTCTAATGATTATATGTCAATATAGCTTACCAAATGCACATAAATTGTTAAATCTTCTCCCCCTTGGTGCAATGATGTGTTTGTTAGTGAATCTCAGAGTTAAACGGATGAAGGAAAGCATAAGCAAGCTAGGAAAGGACATGGAAACCAAGGAGATAAAAAGAAAAGCCAAAATGAAGAAAACAGACACCGCGCAGCTGCGTCCCCCACTCTCGCGTCCACGCCCTTAAGGTGGCTAGAGGGAAAGTCAACGACGACCCCGCGCCCGCGCAGTCTAGATGGTGTGTCCGCACGGCGGCGTCAGGGGAAAAATAATAAGGGCAAAAGTGGGATTTCCAAGCTTTCGGACCAAGGCCTGGCCCCTTTTTCAAGCCCTATTCGACCATATATGAGGGGAAACAACTGAAACACAACAACACACAACCCTTAGGATCATTTTCTAGTTTATGTAGTTTTTAGGAGAGTTTTTTGGAAGAATTTCATTTCTCCCATTTTCTCTTAGTTTATTTCTTTTGTTCTTCATCTTCTAGAATCACCTTCACCAATCAAACTTTTGTTTTGCTACTTGTTTTATTGTTTGGTTTGTGGATATTTACTTTATTGTTAATGAATCTCTAGTTTTTTATCTTATTTGCTCATTTCTACTATTTACTTGGTGTTCAAGTTTATTTTCTTGCTTTGTTTATTTAATGATCTATTGCTCTTTTATGCTTCTAATAGTTGTAGTTGTTGATTCTCTTGCTTGTTCATTCTCTTGATCATCTTGTTTGTTTAATTTCATAGTTATAATCATGCCTTTACTTTATGCCCACCAAGTGTTTGATGTTTTGTTTCTTATAATTATGGAGTAGTGTACTTGTGCTTTGGTCATGGGTTGAGGTGTGGATGATCTTAACCACTAATCCCTAAGGACAAAGATGGATTAAGCCCCGGGTTAAAACTGTTCCATTGACGCTAGGCTTTCGCTAGTGATGATTGAGTCCTTAATGAGGTGAACTTGATGGATTATTTGAGTTCCAAGGACCTAGGACCTTCGCACTAGATGAGTTGCCTAGGACTTACGGGATGGGGTTAATTCCGCCCATTCGACCTCTTGACAGAGTGTGGTTTCGTGGCTTACGTGACAACCATCTATAACTGAGATTATTGGTGTTATAGGGACACATAATACCTCAACTCAAGACCAAACACCCTTATTTCTTGCCCATCAAGTAATTTCTTGTTTTTGCCACTTTTCTCATCACACACACACCATGGCGACCCCAAATCTCTTCACAACCAAGATCGAACCAAGATTTAACTCTTAGGGAGAACAACCCGAATCTCGTACTCAGTTATTTTAAATCTGGTTGCAAACTTTTGTGACAAATCTTTTGTTGACCGAAACGTTTCGGTTTCAACACTAAACTGGTTTGGGTCGCTACGACGATCTTTCCCCTTCGTTTTTGCGAACGTAAGGGAATCTTAAATCTACTTTATTTGTGACGTCGGAACAGTTCTATCAATATACATGTTGCTTATTTTGTATTCTTTTTTTTCTGCATTTTGATCCTTGTACTAGTTAGTCTTGCTATTTTTATTTTTATTTTTTTTGTAGTTTGATGTGCTCACCAAAGCCGGTTAAGATGAAAAAGTTGATGTATTAACTTTTTTAATTTCATTATTTATAGTTTTTTATCAAGTGAGGGTTCTGATGGTGTTTGCTACTGAATTTATTGTGTACATGTGTTGAATTATAATAAAAAGTTTAAATAAAAAGGATAAAATTCTTAAAAAGTATTATTTTAAATACAAATAAAATTTTAGGAGCCAATTTGACAGAAAAAAAAAATTGGAACCAATTTAATTTTGCCCTGGACCTTTGTAACAAAAAAGATATAATATTCTCTTAAGGTTATAAATATATAATTACTAAATTAATTATCGTAATTTGGTATTATTGCATTATTATTTATTAGCATTAGTATTCTATTGAAATGTTTAATTAAGAACGTGCTTAATCATTGTGCCTGAGACAAAACTCACAGAAGTATATCCAAGAGAATCTTCGGCATAAATGCATAACACTATCCATTATTGGTTAATATGAATGGTTGAAGATAAATTTGGTCCTTAAAATTTATGATTTCTATTAGAGTGATGCTTAAGATTTCAATGTATTATTTTTATCCATTAGATTGAAAAAATTACAATAAATTAATTTTCGATCACCTCCTTCATTTAATTCTATTTAATTTCATGAACAATGTGACATCTATTTTTTCAACAATGCTATATGTACACTTCTTTTTTGTATATATTTATATCTAAGTTCCAAACAAACAGATTTTTATATATACAACGAATATGTTTTTATAGTTGACACGAACAAGTTTTAAAACATGTTCGTTTACTTTTAAAAATATGTTCGTTCTAGTATTAATATTTTGTTCGTGCACAAATAGGTTTTTATATATACAACGAAGATGTTTTTATAGTTGACACGAACAGGTTTTAACATGTTCGTTTGCTTTTAAAAACTTGTTCGTTCTAGTAGTAAAAGCCTGTTCGTTAAGACTTGGATAGAAGTGTACATAAAAAAAAATGTACACCAAGATTAATTGTATTTTTTTTACGGTGTACAAGTACAATAAAAAATAATGTTTTACTTATGACATTAAATGCTTTTAAAAAATGATGTTGCTTAATATTTGATCCCTCCATTACTCTATAACTCTTCCATTTATATTTTTTAAAGTTTAAATAACAGTGTTTTAATGACTAGCTAACATCATAAATAAAAAAATATTATTTTATATTGTTCAATAAGTAAGGTAACCGATATGTTTATCACAAAATTAGAAGAAAAAAAAAATCAAAGATCAATTTGATATAATTTTTTCAATCTTATAAATTAATTGGGTGTAAACCATGAATCTTAGAAATTAAAACGGGTAATAACTCTAACGATTTTCTTGCGGCTAATTTACTTGATTATTACTTTTTATGAAATTATTTTTAAAAACAGTTTTGTTAGATGTACATATAAAATATATAAATATTTCTCACTTAAGGGAGTAATTAATTAAAATGTATTTATATGTTTTATGTGTACACCAATATTAATTATTTTTCAAATATCACTTTTTAAAATTATTTATTAAGCTGTCGTTATTTTACCACGGTGATAATTGATCTTCTTTGTTAAAAATTAAAAGAATGGTAATTTGGTAAATAGATTAAAAGAATGGCATTGCTACCGAGTACGGAAAATACTGATAAACGATGATAATATTGGATATCCAATCAATTACACGTGTTCAAATAACAATTGACCCACCATAGTTTGTTTTTATCTTGCAGGCTCCATAGGGATGGCAATTTGGCCCGTCTCGCTCCGCCCAGCCCCAAATGGGGTGGGTATTTGGGACGGTCGCGTGGGTATGAGGTGGGTATGGGTATTGGTCGCCCCGTCC
>JASCZI010211475.1:183511-195270 GCA_036250425.1 Stylosanthes scabra | reverse complement strand
ATCCGCCCCGCCCCGCCCCGCCCCATATAAGTATATATATAGTTTAGTTTGATTTTTTAAATATTTAATAATATTTAGATGGTTGTTTTGGTAATTTTAGTTTAGAAAAATATTAAATTTAATTTTCTTTTGGTTTAAAATGATTGTATTGTTGTCATGTTGCAAATAAATATATATTATTTATAATTGATTATATTTCTAAAGTATTTTATTAGATAATGAATAATTTTATTGAGTAATTTAATTTAATTTACTTATGTTATAGATACTCGTAGGTTTGGGTATGAGGTAGTATATACCCGTGGGTTTGGATATGGGGCTAAAATTTAAATACTCATAGATTTGGATTTGGGTATGGATACTTAAATACCCGTCCCGACCTACCCCATTGCCATCCTTAAGGCTTGACGACCACCCACGTTATTCACAACCCCAACCAAAATATAATATCCAAAATATGTTATTATTTTATACACATGATATCACTTCATCCTATTTATTTAATATTTATTAAAAAAAATACAGATAATTAATATTTTTTTAAACAATAAATCAGTCAATAAAAAATAAAATATCCGTAATCATTATTTATAGAACATTCACCATAAAAAATAGAACATTCGAAACCTAAAGCAACCAACAATCAACAAAAAAAAATAAAACAGTCGAAATCTATAGATAAAATATCAAAACCTAAAGAAATAGAACATTTAATATAAATTGTTGGCTGATATTAGTTAATATTATATTAGTTACTTAGCATTGTTGATTAAAAAAATATGTATTTATTATATATTTATTAAATTTAAAATTTTAGAATTTTTATATATAATTAATTTGTAATATTAACACTAGCTAAATTCATATTATTATTATTATTATAACCACATCGACGAAATTAAAATTGGAAAAAGGCCCCACTCTTTATATATAATATAATATAATTTTAAATTGACCAAATAAACGTCATGTTACCAGAATCTCTTCGATCTTCTACTGATTTCTTATTATATAAACTATTTTTATATTTTATTTCAGAGCTCACACGATAGCAGTGGATAAGTTAACTTATTCTCTTCGACCCCAAAATATAAAAATAAAAGAAAGACCTTACCCCACTTGACGGTAATAATTGTTCTTGATGATAATATGCCAAACTGCCTGAACTGAAATATTACTTTTCAATGTTACATAGTAGCGTGTGTGTTATATATATAATGAATCATTAATTTTTTATTAAAACATTCTAATCTAACACATTTTACAATGATATTAACTATGAAATTATCTATTATTAATTATTTATTAAAACATTCTAATCTAAAACCTGGATAGATTTTTTCAGGATCAAGCCTCTTACCATCAAAGATCAGAGCATTTCATGCCAACTAAAAATTTCAAAAAAATATAAGCTGCTTTATTAAGTTGTAATTTCCAATTTTTTATCAGATTAAATATCATTTTTGTATTTCAGAAAACATGCGAAAATTATTCTAGAAAATACTTCTTTGAGCATATAAAATATGGCCATTTTACATTTAAAAGTAATTTTACTTTGCCATATTTAGAACATTATGGAATATAAAACTGAAAGTGATTTTTTTTGTGTGTGTGAAGAAATTGAAAGTGATTAATAAACATCATATTAATATTTAACAATAACATTTCTGTTGAAAACTAAAAAAAAAAATACTAGTATTGGTATTATAAATCAAAAGCAGTGTAGAATTGAATTGAATTGTTTGATTAAATAAATAAATAATAGATTTGTAGAATTAATTCCATCATAAAGTGAATGTTCTCATTTTGAACAAATTATTTACTTTACCTCGTGAAGGCCAGAGCATAAAGCAACGAAGTGTATTGAGGTAATTTTCTTTTTCCAAAATTTTGTATATTATATTTTTTTAAAGGATAAAATTGTCTCCAGAAAAAGATTTTATGACAGTTTTGCCAACAAAATAAATAAATAAATAAAATAATTAAAGAGTCTTAAGGAATGGCAGCGGTTATATATCAACAGCTGCAAAATATAATAAAGGCTTTTTACTATTATTCATTTGTAACACTATATTCTTTGTGTTGCTTTTGGCTTCCAAAACATGTTGCATAGTGCGTGGAAGCCTTTGGCCACGATACAAAGTGCGGCTAATTATCTGTTGTGGTGTCATATTAAAGCATGTCATTTGGAGGCAAATTCAGATTCCATGTTTTCTTTTATTTGCACACTAATAAAATCAATCAATGATATAGGATACATATTAAAACATAAAATATACCTGAAAAATAATAAAATTATACATATATTCATATATAAATATACAAGTGTACAAATAAAATTTTTATTACTTTTATACATAAAGACTTTTAATTTGATCTTTTAAATTTTATAAATGTCTCAATTTGATCCTTTAAATAAAAGGCACACATTTTTTTTTACTTTAAAATATAACTATATTTTTGTATTGTATTTTAATTATATAGTTTGTTTACCCATCTTATTTTATATTTTGTATACTTTTATAGCATGATTGAAGCAAAGAAAAATGGACCACCTTGAAGCAAATCATAATTGAATGACGACAAGCTAAAAGATGGTGTTAATAATAATAATAATTAATAATTCTGATGATATAAAATAATTTTATAGGTGTATTTAATGATGTAACATTAAGTTAATAAATTAAAATAATTATTTTTTATATTAATTATGTAAATGATCATTGAAAAAATAATATAAGTAAACAACTGTATATAATCTATATATAATATTTTATATAATTAAATGTATAGAATATAAACTCAAAAAAATAACGAATAAGATGGGATTACAAAGAAATCAAATAGGTCACACCGTCAAAGCAAATGCATCCACTCCCTCTTTGTTTATTCATTGGTTTACTATATTTGTTTGTTTCACAGTTTCACATCCTTTCTTTGATGAGTCTCTTCACTCCAATCACCCACGTTGAAGCCATTTTTATTTTCTTTTGCTGTTAATCACTTGTCAGTTTCCAATTGAACACGCTATTCTCTTTCTCTGTATTTGTCTAATTTACTCATCACTCACATACATTGAATGACAATAAAAGAAGGGTAATGTTATGATAAAGAGGTAAATAGGTAATTATTGATAAAGAATGAAGATTACTTTTTTTTATTTTAGTAAAAAAAATTAAAACAAAACCTTATTATATGCAATATACATGTTTGTTTTCAAATTTAACTAAAATGTTCACTCTTTATCAAAAAAAAAAAAAAAATACCCATAACAAAGTAATAATAAACTCGGAATATATTTAAAAATGTTATGTCTACAGTAAAAAATATCAATTATTTAAAAGAAATATTTAAATAAATTATATCGAAAAGGAAAATTTAAATATTACTTTTTAAATCTTAATAAATTATTATTAATTATATAATAAGTACAAAATAATTACAAGAACATGTATTTAAAATTTAAAATTTAAAAATGCAACATTTTCTCATCATCAAATAAATTATTATATCCTTTATCACTTCAATTTATAAGGCACACGTACAATTATTTGGCTGGCCTACACATACCTAACTCGTGGGTATTATTTATTTTTTTCATTTTGACATATCCTGATAAGATTCCAAATGCATAAGATAAAATTTTTTAGATGAAACAACCACTCATTGACGCAACACGTCATAATGATAGACAACATTGATAATTGATAAATAATGTTCTTACCATTTCATTTAAATAAGAAACATACATTAAAACTTTCTAACTAAGATTGACTTATTATTGTGAATATAGAAATAGATTAGACAGATTAGATAACCCTTTCTAAAAGGAAAAAGAAAGGCTGTGTATAGAATATAGATTGATCAAGGTGAAGAGACACAATCAATAACTGTCGCATTCTGATATCCACATCATATATAGGTGTCATTTTATTAATGCCCCACAAAAAAAATATATTATTTAACTCGACCATGCCTAGCACGTTATAACATTATATTAATATTTTATTCCAATTGAAAGATAGATATTTTCACGTTCGTGGATTTTTCTATGAATAAAAATATATTTATTTTTATTTAACATAGTAGATAACGTTCTTGCAAGCTTTATTTTATATTTTGGATGACATAATTTGTTCTTCTTTAATTATTTAACAAATGGAAGGAGTACTAGAAAGTAAATAAATAAATAAATTACATAACTCTCTTATAATAAGAAGACATCTAGTCACACCAATTTATAACTCAATATTTTAAGAACAATTTATAACAATTGTAGCTATTATAACGATAATCACCGCCTACTGTACCATATATAATTTAACTTTTACGCATTATCAATATAAAGGGGTTTTACGTGGACACCAAACTATTAAAGTTATGTTAAAAAAAATAACTACTTTTTATATGGCACATTAATGATTATTCAAATGAACGAATGGAATTAGACGACTATGTAATACTATGGATGGATATCATTGTTAAACTATATATATATATAGTGAAGTCTACGATGTTTATGACTATGATGGTTAAACAACTTTAACAACACTTAAAAGTGAATGGAGTATGTGTTGCGAAAGTTATACAAAAATTTAATCACCATAGATGTAGGTATTGCGTGTGCGCTATGGGGCTATGGTAGTTACAGTGCTTTAAGAAATGCTATAAAAGATTAAAGCAAAGTAACGCTTTTTTAATATATAACAACGGTTTTCAATTTAAAATAATAAAACAAAGTGTTCTTTTAATTAAAAGAAATGTAACATTAATGTTAATAATCCTTATATAGCTACTGTAACAACAAACACCATAGACCCCAAAATATCTTCCCATGAATATTTACT
Source organism: Stylosanthes scabra (assembly GCA_036250425.1). Taxonomy (NCBI): domain Eukaryota; kingdom Viridiplantae; phylum Streptophyta; class Magnoliopsida; order Fabales; family Fabaceae; genus Stylosanthes; species Stylosanthes scabra. The sequence continues at coordinate 190,423 of JASCZI010211475.1, read as the reverse complement.
ATTAGCAACACTTTAAAAATGTTACATTTGAGATAAAGTAACGGTATGAAGGAAAACATCACTTTTATATAATATATAACACTTTTATAACATACTAAAATCTAATTATTCTAATGATAAAAAAAAAAACATATTTACATAAAGACAATTGTTAAGTCTTTATTGGAGTATCCAACTCTATATATACACACATACATACGTATGTACATAAGGGGGCATACAATCTTCGCAACACTAAAATTATTGTAACACATTTTTAGTATTTGAAAATATTTGTTAATTTAAAAGATAAAAAGTGTCGCAATATAGGAAAACAGTGTTATACTATTCTAACAACACTTTTTACAAGTTTTATTTTAGATTTGGCATAATAGAATTTGTTCTTCATTCATTATTTACAATTGGAAGTAGTAGTTTAAAGGGGTAGTAAAAAGTTAATAAATAAATTAAAGAGTTGCTAAATTAAAGTTAATTTTTTTTAAAAAAAATGATAATACTTTTAATTAACTTTATATTTTAAATTAAAAAGTGTTTTTAAATAATACAAAAACATAACTAAATTTTAGCAACACTTTTTTAAATATTTTTAGAGTTGTATAGTCAACATAACCACTACTATATAAACATATGAATTATATAATACACCTAATGATAACAAATTAATGTTAATAAATAAATGGAGTTCACATGTTCATTCATGTTAACTTGGGTATACTCAAGTAAATTCATGAGTTAGTTAGCTATTTTCACAAAAGCATCCCTATTTCTATAAACGACCAACTTTTATTCCACGTTGACGGGCTGTTACGTACACACTTATGAAAGCTTAGTGTGTGTTTCTCCAAATCACATTCTGACATTCACTGCATTCAAGAGTTTTAATTTGGACTATTTGGTGTTTGGGTGCAAACTTGTTGAGACATTAAATTTAGATTAAATAAAAAAATTAATTTTTAATTAGTTAATGCAAGTTATTATTTGTATGATAAAATTATTTGTTTAACTCTTTTTTTTTAAAAAAAAAAAAGAGATGTAAAATTTAATATTTTAAATTTAGGATAAAAATGTCATTTCAAAAAAGTTGACTAATATTGGCTAAAAAAATTTGATTCTCAAGTTAAACTCTAAAATTAAATATTAACATATCAATAAGGTTTGCATACTTAAAATTATCAATAAGGTTTGTATAATGTGTTTCTAAAAAAAAAACAAAAAGAACGCATGCCTAAATAGACATTAATTTTTTATTTTCAAATAAAAGTATTATTCAACGTTTTCATTACTACATACATTTAGCAATATTTTGGTTAAAATTAAATAATAAAATTTATTTGGGAGGTAATTGCTTCTAGTAGCGGTTTAAAACCGCCACAAAACTCAATAGCAAAACACAATACTATATGACTTTCTCAAACCGTTGTAACACAAGTTGCGGAGGTTAAAAACCAATGCAAATTCGAAACAACACCCCCTCCCCCTGGTAGCGTGTAAAAAAACGCTTTAGTGACCAGGTAAACAAGTTTTTGTGTCAGTTTGGATCAAAATTATTAACATGTTTTGGTGAGCAAATTTTTGTGTTATCTCATCATCCCCTCCTGTAAATCAAACTTGTCACCCAATAAGAAATATATTAAAGATCACCAATGAAAAGGTGAACCGTGTTCGCTCGCGTTTCTCACGTGGATAATTAATTAATTAATTAATTATCAATTATCAATTATTTAGCATGTAACAACTAACAAAGATTATTGCATAGCTTGCTTCCCCCCCTTGACCCCTTGTGCATTATTATAAATACTCAACTCTTCTCCAGCTTAAGTTCACCACAAGCCACACACACAACCTTTGAGTATCTCATTAAAAAAAAGAAAGCAAAGATGTTTTCCGGGGTATCAAATCTGGTTAACAGGGGCCACCAGAAGCTGAATGGGAGGGTGGTGTTGATGAGAAAGAATGTGTTGGATATCAATGAAATCACTGGTGCGCAGAGTGCTGGTGGGATCATTAGTAGTGGGATTGGTATCATTGGCGGTGCCATTGGTACCACAGTTGATACCCTCACTTCCTTCCTTGGTCGATCTGTCGCACTTAAGTTGATCAGTGCCACTAGTGCTGATTGTCAGTAACTTCTTTCTCCGCTCACCAATAACTTCTCTCTTTATATTTCAATACACATCCATATTCTATATTAGTAGCTGATTTTTATATACAAATAGTATAATTTTTTTTTATATTAAAAGTTTTGATCTTCAGTCACTTTTTATAAATTTAATTCAAGAAAAAAGACGAAATATATTGGTATAATAGTCCGATCGCTCGTAAATAAATAATATTTGACAAAATATTTTAAAATTTAAGTACTAACAAAATATTTTTTTATGTTTAGAATAGAATTTAAGTTATCAATGTAAAAAAAAATTACATATATAATTAATATTATTATGGATAATATTAGATGTACTAATGGTTACATTTTTCTGTGTTGCTAAATAGTGTGTACAACGGTACACATAAATTTATTCTATTATTATATCATAACTAATTTTTAAACTCGTACCTATGAAAAATCCATGCTTTTGTTACTCTAACCTAATGTTTTCTAATATATAGGTTGTTGAACATATTAATCTCTTAAGTTAAACAAATTTTTCCAGTCGAAACTATTTAGCAAAAATTATTAGAAAGAATTTACAGAAAACAATAAGAATTTGAACCCACTTGAACAAATATATATATATTTTTTACTTTTCCTTTCTATAACATTTTTCATTTTATAATAAGCTTACAAATTATTTAAGTCGAAAAGAATTTAATTTTTAAATTTATTATTTTCAAAAATCATCTAAATATATACTTTAATTGAATAAGAATGTAAAATTTAAATTAAATCATAATACAAAACCCAAATGATGACCTCAAATGTACTGATGCAAATGCAGCAAGTGGCAAAGGGAAAGTGGGAAAGCAAACGTTCCTAGAAGGAGTTGTAACTTCGCTGCCAACATTGGGAGCAGGGCAATCTGCATTTGACATCCATTTTGAATGGGACAGTGACATGGGAGTGCCAGGAGCATTCTATATTGAGAATTTCATGCAAGTTGAATTCTATCTTGTGAGCTTGACTCTTGAAGATGTTCCCAATGAGGGCACCATCCATTTCCCTTGCAATTCATGGGTCTATAACTCCAAACTCTACAAATCTGATCGCATTTTCTTTGCCAACAAGGTAATATACATAGTACATAAACTTTTCTCTCTATATATGTTGTCACATATTCATTCCCAATGAATGAAAAAATGTGTTCTTACATTATTTAAATGCAGACATATCTTCCAAGTGATATGCCAGCTCCACTGAAGAAGTACAGGGAAGAGGAATTGGTGGTTTTAAGAGGAGATGGGACAGGAGAGCGCAAAGAGCATGAAAGGATCTATGACTATGATGTCTACAATGATTTGGGTAACCCAGACAGTAATGCCAGATTGGCTCGTCCAGTTCTTGGAGGAAACCCAGACTTGCCTTACCCAAGAAGGGGAAGAACTGGCAGAAAACCATCCAAGAAAGGTATATTTAAGCTTTTTGCTCAATCTCACTAATGTCACTCCTAGATTGATGCACTGATTTTATTCTCATTGAATACATGCCTAAAACATTTTTAAACGGCATCAAAATAAAATTCCTATTCTAAGTCATATTATTATTATATAGTATCGAAAACAGGTCAAGTATACGCTGGAATATACGGTTATAAACCCTACAGTTTTGTATTTCAAGATGTACCTGACTTACTAATACAAATATTATTTCCTTTATTGCTTTCAAATCACTGTACAATCAAAATCTTAGTTATTGTAAAAGTCAAAATTAATATTGTGGTTTTTGTTAGTATTAATTTTAAATTTTAAATTAATTAAATGTTATCCATGTGACGCATTTTGAGAGCAACTAATAATTCTCCCAAAAAACACTCCACTGGAATTACTCTAACGTATTCATTTAATCCGCACAGATCCCAAGAGTGAGAGTCGGAGCGACCAAGTATACCTTCCAAGAGATGAAGCATTTGGTCACTTAAAATCTTCAGATTTTCTTGGTTACATACTTAAATCAGCATCCCAAAGTGTGATACCTCAATTGCAAGCTGCACTTCCATTCGGTCAATCTGAATTCAACAGCTTTGAAGATGTCCGTGGACTTTATACTGGTGGAATTAAGTTACCCACTAACATACTCAGTGATCTTAGCCCCATTCCATTGTTCAAGGAGCTCTTTAGAACTGATGGGGAGCAGGCCCTTAAATTTGTTGAACCTTTAATTATTAAAGGTATATATATTATCCTAACCACACTATATATAGTTACTACATATAAAGGGTACTGAATTGCTTAAAATAATTTTATGAACCTGCCACCAGTTGATAAATCTGCATGGATGAGCGATGAAGAATTTGCTAGAGAGATGATTGCTGGCCTAAATCCACATGTCATTAAAATACTTAAGGTAAATCCCATACATATATATTAATTAAAACACTTTCAAGTTTCAAGTTAAATTTGCTATTAATTAATAACATTTTATATGAATTTTTATGTAGGAATTTCCACCACAAAGCAAGTTAGATAAGTCAAAATATGGTGATAATACCAGTACAATCACGAAACAACAAGTGGAGGCAAGCTTGGGTGGAGTGTCAGTAGATGAGGTAATATTAACACAATTTTATTTAAATTATTATTTAACAAACAATTCTTAGCTATCAAACATGAATGCTCAATTGATTGAATAACAGGCTATCAGCAACAACAAATTGTTCATATTGGACCACCATGATCCACTCTTTCCATATTTGAGTAAAATTAACCAAACCACCACAAAGGCGTATGCTACAAGAACAATTCTTTTCTTGCAAAACGATGGAACACTGAAGCCAGTGGCAATTGAGCTAAGTAAGCCAAATCCTCAAGGAGATAGCTATGGTCCTATCAGTACAGTTTACACCCCAACAAAGGAAGCCGTCGAAGGTTACATTTGGCAACTTGCCAAGGCTTATGTTGTTGTAAACGACTCCTGCTATCACCAGCTTGTCAGCCACTGGTATATATATCTCATTTTCCTTAATATTGTGTCTTCTAGAATAATCTAATTTTAATAAGGTTAATACTCATTTTTGTTATGCAGGCTAAACACTCATGCTGTGGTTGAGCCATTCATCATTGCTACAAACAGACATCTGAGTGTGGTTCACCCAATTTATAAGCTACTACTCCCACATTATAGAGACACAATGAATATTAATGCACTGGCACGTAATGTCCTGGTTAATGCAGAGGGTATCATTGAATCAACATTCTTGTGGGGTGGTTATTCTTTGGAGATGTCTGCTGTTGTATATAAGGATTGGAAATTAACTGAGCAAGCACTCCCTAATGACCTTCTCAAGAGGTAACTCTTGTTTTTGGATTTTGTTAAATCTTGAGTTTTGCTGTATTTAATACACGTTGAAAATGACTTAAACAAATACTTGACGGCTAAGTTATCAATGCTTACCTCTTAACATTAAATTTTTCCCTATAATTCAGAGGAGTGGCAGTTGAGGATTCATCTTCCCCACACGGAGTTCGTCTTTTGATTGAGGACTATCCTTATGCAAATGACGGACTAGAGATATGGGGTGCAATCAAGTCATGGGTTGAAGAGTATGTCTCTTTCTACTACAAATCAGATGCTGCAATTGCTCAAGATCCTGAGCTCCAAGCATTCTGGAAAGAGCTCGTGGAGGTGGGTCACGGCGACAAGAAGAACGAGACATGGTGGCCAAAGATGCAAACTCGTGCGGAGTTGGTTCAAACTTGCAGCACCCTCATATGGATAGCTTCAGCTCTTCATGCAGCAGTTAACTTCGGACAATACCCGTATGGCGGTTACATTCTGAACCGTCCGACCCTCAGCAGGCAGTTCATGCCGGAGAAAGGATCCAAAGAGTATGATAATCTTGCTAAGAATCCAGAGAAAGTTTTCTTGAACACAATTACTGGGAAGAAGGAGACACTGACTGACCTCACAATCATTGAGGTGCTGTCAAGGCATGCTTCTGATGAGCAGTACCTTGGAATGAGAGCTGATGGTGACAACTGGACAGCTGACACTGCACCCATTGAAGCCTTCAAGAGGTTTGGAAGGAATTTGGTTGAGATTGAGCAGAAACTGATGCAGAGGAACAATGATGAGAGGTTGAGGAACCGTTATGGGCCAGCACAGATGCCTTATACTCTTCTTTATCCTTCCAGTGAAGAAGGATTGACCTTCAGAGGCATTCCCAACAGCATTTCTATCTAAGAAGGATTACGGTTTGGTGATTTTGAGGTGTTGCTGCTTTAAATAAATAAAATGACAAGTTTATGTGTGTGAACAGGGGATCCGATTCCTAGTGGTTTTTATTTATGTGTGTTTGAAATGTATGATGCATGCTTCAAATGAATAAGAACACTATTGCTACGTCTTTGTTATGCTAGATGTGATGTTGAACAAGTTAAAGAACCAATCTATTGAGTAAATACTCTCAACTTTTGGCTTTTTTAAGTTTGAACTTTGAATCTTCTGTCAACTACATTTTGTTTTGCCTTTTCTGCATAAGTGATTTCTTAAACACTGAATAAAAAATTACCTAGAATATAGAATATTACTTTTTAAAATACTAAAAATATATTAAAAATAAATTAATTAATTAAACTAAAGGGACTCACGTAGGATTTTTTTTTTCTCTTACTCTGCATAATCTGTATCTTCTGAAGTAAACACCAAAAGCATAATGGTTGTTGGATCATTGGATGAGGGAATGCTTGCACGGTAAAGAGCTTTGAAAATGCTCATGCCACCTTAGTCATGAAAATGCTAAGCCACCAGAGTCTATA
>JASCZI010211475.1:170959-182157 GCA_036250425.1 Stylosanthes scabra | reverse complement strand
AGCAGCTCATTCTCGTCAGAGAATCGCCACCACTACTTGAAGAGAAGAGCTGCATTTTTCATGGCTAGTTCTCCCACTCCTAATCCTCCAAACTCCTTAGGCTTCTGGATTGTTTCCCATTTGATAGTTGGCATGGACCCTTTGTCACCAATATTGCCCCAAAAGAACTTCCGCTGGATAAAAATAATCTTCTTTTCAACTTGCACAGGCATTTTAAATAGCCCCAAGTAATACAATGGGAGGCTATTTATAACTAATTTAATCAACACCAATCTCCTAGCTTTCATCAATAGTTTTGCCTTCCACGTACTCAGCAAATTTTCTCAATCTTCTCAATCAGAGGATTCCACGTGCTTACCCGTTTCAGATTGGCTCCGAGTGGAATACCCAAATACTTCATAGGCAGTGATTCCACCTTGCACCGCATAGCGTTTCTCAATCCTCGAACACATGCAATATTGCAGTTAATAGGGACGATGGCAGACTTCTCGAAATTTATCTCCAGGCCAGTCATAACCCCAAAACAGATTAGTAGTCTTCTATAATTACATAGTACCTCTGGTTTAGGAGGGCAGAATAGTATAGTATCATCGACGAACTGCAAATGTGAGAGCCTCACTCTTCTTTTGCCCACCTCCAATCCTTCAATCAAGCCTGCTTCAATAGAGTTCTCCACCATTTTGTTAAACGCCTCCGCAACCAGAACAAATAGAAAGGGGGAGATTGGATCTCCCTGAGCCCCCTCTCCATCCTAAACGGTTTAGTTGGTGAGCCATTCACTAATACAGACATTGATGCCGTCTTCAGCATTCCTTGTACCCATTTCCTCCAAACAATTCCGAAGCCCATTCTGTCTAATACATGGTCAACAAAATCCCATCGCACTGAGTCATATGCTTTCTTGAAATCTAGTTTGACAATTACCCCCGACATTTTCCTCTTTTTCAGCCACGCAACTGTTTCACATGCGATAAGGGTTCCATCTAGAATCCGTCTTCTTTGCACAAAGGTTGATTGTGTCTCCCCAACAAGGCCACTCATTAGTGGCCTCAGCCTTGCCACCATTATTTTGGATATGACCTTGTAGATACTACCCACCATGCTGATTGGCCTCAGATCTTTTATGTCACGTCCCCCTCCCGGTTTAACAGTCAGTGCAACCCATGTCATATTAATCTTTCTTGGCATCTGTCCACTATGGAAAAATTCTGTCACCATGGTGCAAAACCCTGCTCCAATAGTGTCCCATACCTTTTTAACAAAGCCCATATTATATCCGTCAGGTCCCGGGGCTCTTGTTGAATTACATGACCAAACAGCATGCCTTATTTCTTCAGGGGTTGGCATCACTTCACACGACGCAGCTTGAGCAGTAGTAATCATAGGTACCATTCCTTCCTTAATCCAAATATTTGGCACTTGTTTCTGCACATAAAGCTCTTTAAAGTATCTCCTTGCAATTATTTTGATTCTATTCGGATTCCTGATCATTCGTCCTCCATCCCTCACTTCGTCAATTCTGTTCTTCCGTCTTCTAATTGTAGCATTAAGATGAAAATATTTTGAGTTCCTATCATCATCCCTGACAAACCTTTCTCTAGAAAGTTGCTTCCAATATTTTGCCCTATGCCGATACCATATCTCAACCTGGTGTTTTAAAGCCTCCCACCTGATAATCGCTTCCTCCAAATTCACACCTCCATCTATGTCCTTCTCAGTCCTCTCAATTTCATCTTCAAGATTTCTGATTTTGTTCTCAATGTTACCAAACCTTTCCTTGCCCCATTGTTTCAAGGGCTGTTTCAAATTCTTCAGTTTCTCTGCAACATCTTTTCCTTGCACCTGTCTCCACTCCTTATTGAACATTGACTTAAACTGATGGTGAGACAGCCAAATGTCCAGGGATCTAAATAGCTTTGGTCCCCAATCAGCTTCCTTGCAACCTAATATGATTGTTAGAGACTAGCTAATTTATTCGTTTATATAGATGGTTTTTTTCCCCTCTAAATCCCTGTTAAATTTCTGGTTAAATATGTTTATTTAGTTTTTTTTAAAATCTTTTCAAAAAAATCAACACTTTTTACAATATGTTTAGTTTGTAATAATTGAAAAAAATATGTTGTACCCAAAATGTTTTATTCAGAAATAAAAGTTTATTAAATTAAATATAAAATATATTATATTAGTTAAAATATATTATTTATTTCTTAGTATTTATAAAATCACTTACTTTTTATATGAATAATGCTACAGAATTAATGCCAGGTGACCAATAGAGAGTCAATGAATGTAATTAGGAAAATAGTGAATGATAAAAGAAAAAGAAAAAAAAAATAATATTAACTTTCTATTGTTTTCCTAATATTGGCTATTAAGATTTTCTCTTTTTATATATATATTTACATATCTATATTTCATTTTTTATAAAAATTTTTTATCTCATATTCATATTCATATACCGGGTATAAATACTATTAATAAAGCATAAAGTTTTCTATCATTAAAAACTAATAATGATCAGAAAGTTCAAGGTGTTACTTTTTAATTTCTTAACAAGCAAAAAAAAAAAAAGAAAATTATCAGGATATACGATAATTCTCCAAGAAATGAATAATAAATCTTTTGTCAATAAAAATTAACTAATATTTTTTAAAAACTTTTTACTCCTCTATTACTTTATTATTATTAACTGGTTGCTCATTAAAAATTAATTTTATAATAAATTTATTATAAAATTATGTATCATTTAAAAGATGAATTTGAAGAACAAAAACTATGTTTTGCCCAAGGTTTATATGAGACCGGGTAACCATATAATATGATGAGTTTAATTTTGATGCATTCATAGTGTAAAGAGTTTCAATAATGTTATATATATATCTTTTTTTGGTATACACCTCTATTCAAGTCTCAAACGAACAGATTTTTATATATACAACGAACATGTTTTTATAATTGACACAAACAGGTTTTTATATATACAACGAACATGTTTTTATAGTTGACACGAACATGTTAAAAACATATTCGTTTGCTTTTAAAAATATGTTCGTTGGGACTTGGATAGAAGTGTACATAAAAAAAAAGTGTACACCAAGATTAATTGAAAGAGTTTTACACAGTCGTCCAATCAAATTCATACATTTATATAACTTTATAAGTAGTGAGTTTGAAAATTAATTATTTTGATGATGTAGTAACATCTAATTAGATGTATGTATAAAATTAATTTACACTGACGGCAGAGGCGGCGCCTACGTAGTGTATTGGAAGGGGGGCATTGGCTCCTCTAAATTAGCAACTTCACCTGTATATTTATCTATTTTTATACTCTGGACCCCTTAATTTTATTTTTTTTCTCTTATTTACTTATATTCGTTATACTGAACCCCTCCAAATAATGGCTCTAACTCTGTCCCGAGGGTCCATGAAAATTAAATTTTAATATGATTTCGTATTATCCATACGATCATATTAATACGCTGACAAAGAATTGCTAATAATTTTATTAAGCACTATATAATATACAAGTCATGTCACAAAACAGTGTCATGTATATGTCAACCATATCCATATTCAATGAAATGAAGTCACGTGTATATAAATTTTTTAGAAAGCATTAATGCATTATGTTATGCACTATAAAATAAGTCGCAAATCGAGGTAGCTTGCAATTGGTGTGATTGGGAAGCAAAAGTAGCATGTTGGACACTTGTATAGCTAGGTTGTAAATTGTAATATGATGATGATATGATATGATATGATATGATGAGTAGTGCATATCCACTCCATTTCAAATCCAGAGTATTGTCATTATCAGTTAAGTATCACGAAGACTTGGTTGAGTAGAGTTTTAAGTTTATTACGTTGTGTTCGTTACATTTTAGGTGCTATTTTAGTTTTGTAATGTATTTAATATATATGTAATGTGTTTAATTTTCTTTAAAGTTGCTTTGGTCGATAATGTAATTTTTTTTTTGGGGCATCATGTTTAAAAGGAAACACAAAAAACCAAATAATTTTTTTATAAAAAAGGAGTTGGTCTTCTATGATTTTTTTTAAGATAACATATTAAATTTTATTTAAAAGACATTTAACATATATAATTAAAACGGTAATGCTACATGTATTGCTGTACATCTCATTTATGGCACGAAAAATTTAAACTTCAGCATATAAGTTTTATTTTTCTATGCTGATATTTATATTTTTACGTGTCGTAAATGGAGTGTACAAAAATGTATAATGATATACGTAGATTAGTTCTAATTCAAAATATCGAAGAAGTTGATTAAATAATAATAATAACAATAATGCTAGGTAACCAATAAAAATTCAGCCAATATCAACCAACAACTTAAATTAGATGTTCTATTTCTTTAGGTTTCGAATGTTCTGTTTATAAGTTTCGGATGTTCTATTTCTTTTGGTTGATTGTTAGTTGATTTAGTTTCGGATATTGTATTTCTTTTATGATGGACGTTCTATAAACAATGATTATAGATATTTTATTTTTTATTGACTGATTTATTGATATAAAATTATTAATTATCTATACTTTTTCTAATAATAATAATAATAATAATTTATGATTGAAATATAAATAACCTTTGTTCCATTCCAGCTAATAGATTATTATTAATTTCATTAGCAATTAGTTATTTAGTTATTAATAAGAGATAGAAAAAATTTAAAATGGACTCTGATAATTACATAAAAAATAATGATATTTCAGTAAAACGATATTTTTAAAAATATTTTATTTTAATTTGTTTATTTTTTTTTTTGTCTAAAGGTCGATTCGAAATCTTTGTTCAATTTATTTATTTAATTGTGAAACTTCTTAACTCCTGATTTATTTATTATGCCATGAGTTTATGAGCGATGAAAAAGTTTAACACCAAAAGAATATGAACCGAAATAGATGCACTCTAGAATTATTTTTCTATATATAATTAGGGATTTTAAATTTGCTTAAAAGGGAATTAGGGGGTTTGGATAAATTAAAAAAAGTGTCAAAGACTCAAAGTATTGGTCAAGTTAGTAGAGTACCAGAGCCAGGTTTTGCCTTTTTTTCTCTATCTAGGTTTTGTGTTTTTAAAATTGGATTCGGAAAGTGACTGCGCCCTTTTTAGCTTTAGCCTTTAGCTGCTTCTTCACCTTCAGCCTCCACCTTAATCCTTTACACCTTTGCGCCCACACTAACCCCCCCTCCTTCTACTACCTCATATCTAACCTTCCCGCTCTCTCACTCACCTGCATATAAACATAAACACAAACACTTGGTCTGCATACATAACACAAACTCACATACACACATAACAAACCATTTCATTTCACAAAGAAAGAAGATGAAGTACGTTTTGATCAGTGGAGGAGTCGTTAGTGGCCTTGGAAAAGGCGTTACTGCTAGCAGCATAGGAGTCGTTCTCAAAGCCTGCGGCCTCCGCGTCACTTCCATCAAAATCGGTTCCTCTCTCTCGAATGCTTCTTTTTACTTCACAACGTTCTGTTTTTTCATTTATTTATTTTTATTATTGTTGTATGCAGATCCGTACTTGAATATAGACGCTGGCACCATGTCTCCCTTCGAGCATGGAGAGGTTTTTGTTCTCGACGACGGTGGAGAGGTTTTTCTTTTTTCTTTTCCTGATTCTTTCGTTTATTTGAATTTGCATGTGTTGTTGTACTTGCTGTTCCGTTGGAAATTTTGGTTTCTTTATTTTATTCGTTTTTGGTTTGACTTGGAAAAATTGAAAAAAAATTAAAAATGAAGGTGGATTTGGATTTGGGAAATTACGAGCGGTTCTTGGATGTCACGCTTACGAAGGATAACAACATCACCACGGGGAAAATTTACCAGGTGCTTGCTTCTGGAACTAATTGTGCTCTGGAAATTGAGATTTATCTTATTTTTTAATTGCTTTTCTGGTTTAATTTGTGTTTGGTTTTCTGTTTTTGGTCAGTCTGTTCTTGAGAAGGAACGTAAAGGAGATTATCTTGGAAAAACTGTTCAGGTGATTTTTAGTTATATATTTGTCGTTACTTGTTTGTTTTGCTTGCAGGGTTACGTGTCAAACTATTTTTATTTTTTTGAGTTTCAATCTTCATGGCGTTTTGAAACAGGTTGTTCCACATATCACTGATGCTATCAAGGATTGGATTCAATCAGTTGCCGCAATTCCGGTGGATGGTCAGGAAGGGCCGGCAGATGTTTGTGTGATTGAGCTGGGAGGTACTGTTGGTAAGGTTTTTTTCCTCTAACCCCTTTTCTTTTTTATTATTTTCTTTTTGGGTTTTCTTTAAATTGAATATGATTCTGTTTATGCTGCATTATCCAATACAGTTGATAAAGGGGTATTCTGGTGTCCTTTTTGCAGGGGACATTGAATCTATGCCATTTATTGAGGCTCTAAGGCAGTTGTCTTTTTCAGTGGGTATGGCACTAGACAAGCATATTTGTGATTTTAGAATAACGTCCGGATATATTCGCCATATTTTCATACTATTCACTGCTTTCTTTGGGTTTTGTAGAAATTATTGACTAATTTAATTTTGTCATTGATTTATTCAATTATTTTATGGTGAGAAAATCTTTTTTAATGGTTCCTCAGCAAAACTTCTATGATTACCTTGTGTGCAATTCATATAAACCCTGATAGGGGTTTAAACTGTACTTGATAACTTGAGTGTGCGCATCATTCATTTTTTATGCATAATGCTGTTGTGTGGTTCAGTAAAGTAATTATTTGATATGATTTTTTTTTTTACTTTTCTCTATGTCGCTATGAAGTGTATGTATCTTGTCAGATAATACATCTCTTGCATTTTTCTCAATATTCTTTCTCAGGGCCTGACAACTTCTGCCTCATCCATGTTAGCCTGATTCCGGTTTTGGGTGTAGTGGGAGAGCAAGTAATACTTAGTTATTTGTGGACTACTGTTGCATACTTTTAGTTTTAGTGGATTTCTTTCTCATTATATTCTAATTGCAGAAAACAAAGCCTACACAACATAGTGTCAGGGAGCTTAGAGCATTGGGTCTGACCCCTCATCTCTTAGCATGCCGCTCTGCAGAGGTATATTCTGTGTTTGGTATCTGCTTGCATTTCAAAAGTCTTACTCTATGAAACAATCGTTTGCTAGAGTCTTGAAGGTAGTTTGTACGTAAAAAATGCTTGCTGATCTCTTTTATTGGTATAAACATTGTTATGAAATTAAGGTTCTACTTTGAGCATTCAATATAATGATGATGAATATTTTGATCTTAACTGAATTTTGTTTGACCTTGAATAGTTTAATGTTAAATCTTTGTGGAACAGATTTATTCCCCCTTTTAATTCCATTTATACGCATTGTTGTTGAAACCTGTTGATCTTTTATTCCTGCATGTTTTATATTCAGAGAAACTGGAAAATATGCTTATTTTTTCACCATATAATTAATATAACATTCAGTGGATGAAATTTTGTGTTGACATTTCCATTTCTGAGTTCTGACCAACTTCTACTACAATCACTATACACACAAGGGTGCATGCTCTATCATTGACAGGCCTTTGATTTTGGTTTCTGAAATTATTGGTTGTGAATAACTTAGAAATTTTGTTGCTGAAAACCTGTTACTGAATATGGCAGCCTCTCCTGCAAAATACAAAGGATAAACTCTCACAGTTTTGCCATGTTCCAGTAAGTTGTTGGTGAACCTAGCTTGGTTATTATCTGCACAAAGCTTCATTGCATCAGCTATTGATGCATATCTTTTGCATGTTCCCTTTCAGGTTGAAAATATACTGAATATTCATGATGTACCGAATATTTGGCATATTCCCCTATTACTTAAGGTGGGTTTCTAGCAAAACAAAGTATTGGTTTGGTTTTAGCTGGACTATCTTGATTTGTTTTGTGTAATGATTTTCTTTACGATTGGCTTCTATTTTCAGAACCAAAATGCTCACCATTCAATTCTACAGCAGCTGAACTTACTCGAGTGAGTTAATTTTAATTTTTCTATCACTGCTGAGTGCTGAAGGATAAACAGTTTTACTTGTGAAATTTGTCCTGGATGCAACATATAGTACGCTAAAATTCTGTGTCACGAAATTTCTAGCAGTCTAGAAAGGGCTGTTTTCTACTTTCCCCTTGACATCTGGAAAATTGAAAAAAAACTAACATTTATAGCACATTTGTCCCCAGAACCGCACCCCACCCTTGTAGTCTCTCTATCACAATGAAATAAGGTATTCACCATTTGAAGTTGAATCCTAGCTGTGTATAGTAACATGCAATATTATTCACGCTATAATTTTATGGAATTAGTGCAGCAATAGTGTCAATAGTGTATAGTGTGTCCGCATTATATATATATTGGTGTCATTTCAGGATCTTCGCATAAGAATTGGTTAGTGGCTGTGCAATATGTACTTCTTGTGTAGGCTGCTTCATCATTTTCTGTTAGCTACCTCTCTAAATTTTGAAAGTCCAAGAACCCTCGCAGCAAATGCCAGTATAGCTTAAGTGGAATGGGCTTGCCCCTTCTTCAGTTGGTGGTTTTCTAAACAAGGTCTGGTCTTTTGATTAAACAGCCAGGGGAACGAGAAGAAAACTTATTTTACTTTATAACCAATTGATAAATTTCTTTGGGGATATCAAAGTCAACCCTTTCATAAAGTATTACATTGTTGCTTTATTCCTGTAGCTACTCTAGCATGAGTGGTGCCCATGCTACAGCAAAATTAACTTCAATCTAACATAACTAAATGAATTTCCAGATCATACAAC
This sequence comes from Stylosanthes scabra, assembly GCA_036250425.1. NCBI lineage: Eukaryota > Viridiplantae > Streptophyta > Magnoliopsida > Fabales > Fabaceae > Stylosanthes > Stylosanthes scabra. The sequence goes on along the minus strand of JASCZI010211475.1, from coordinate 173,377 downwards.
ATGACTGGAGTATGAGAAGCAGGATATATTCGTCTCTCAATATATTTGATTATATTTGGGCACTACATGGTGGATATGTCGTTACCTGTTTTTTAGCTTTCATGGGTGATAATAATAATAGGAAACTTCAATCTAGTTCACTCTCATAATTGTATTTCAGAAAGGCTACATCTCCGGCTTTACAGCAATGGACAAAGATGGCTGAGACATATGATAATATTACTGATTCTGTTAGTACGATATGTTGGCTTTGCATTTGATTTTCCTATTGTTATTATAATACATTGCTCAGTGTTTTAGAGCGTATTTGACATTTACAGGTGAGGATTGCGATGGTGGGAAAGTATGTTGGTCTAACTGACTCATATTTATCTGTTATCAAGGTTTGTTTTTATACTTTCGTTTATGTTCATATTTAGCTATCAGCATAGTTTAGAAAATGAGGCTGAGGAATCTATAGACTACCTGATAATGACATTCAAATTTTTGTTTATAGTTTTGCTGAGTCTGACTCTTTCCATGAATCTGATGCCCTTGTCTGCTAGTAAAAATCTGGACATTAGAGAACTGTTGTTTTTAATTGCTTAATTCCTGCTTTTATTTCCCACCCCTTTTGGGTACATTGTGTACTCTCTTGCTTGACATTAACTGCAAGCATCGTAAGAGAATCAATATGCTTATATGTTGTCTTGGTGAGGTAATTAGCTGTTGCCTTTTTCCAGAGATGTACTATAACTCAGTAATAGGGATTGGATTGTTGCTGTTATCACAATGGGATACACTAGTTCTGTTTTGTCTCTCCACCCCACTCTCTTTCAAAGTATGTAACTGTGTTGTCAATGTTTGTTGTGTCTTCAGGCCCTTCTGCATGCTTGTGTTGCATTGTCATTGAGGCCATCGATTGACTGGATTGCAGCATCTGACCTTGAAGAAGACAGTGCTGAATCTGTAATAGTTCCTTTCAAGTTGCATCTCAAGAAACTTGGTTATTTCACTTATTTGTCATTTTGAATATAATAACAAATATTTTATTTTGTCATTACTTGTTTAGACACCAGAAGCACATGCTACTGCATGGGAGACTCTGAAGGTACGTGCACTGTAGCACATGCAGTTTATGGGTTGGTGGTTAATTTTATTTGGGGTACCATGGTAAATGCTTGGGTCTTTTTTATTTAGATTATTGATCTTGCTAGATTTAGCATTCTGTTTGTCCGTGTTTGTTGTTTGGACTATCATGGAATTGTTAGACCATCTTTGAAATAGGTTTTGTACAAGAAAAATGTTGTACTTGAATCTGTAGTCACATACTCTGTCATTTTTGCAACTTGTCACCTGCAGAGGGCAGATTGTGTCTTGGTTCCCGGGGGTTTTGGAGATCGTGGTGTCAAAGGTATGATGCTGGCTGCCAAATATGCCAGAGAGAAAAAAGTTCCTTACCTGGGCATTTGCTTGGGAATGCAAATTTCTGTTATTGAATTTGCTAGATCTGTAAGTATCATTTCTGTTTTGATTTAGAATGGTATGCTTTTGTTGCTTTATAACTTGACATGCTATATTAGGTTTTGGGCCTGGATAGAGCAAACAGTGTAGAGTTTGATGCCCAAACACCAAACCCCGTAGTGATTTTCATGCCAGAGGTATGAATATCTTTCCTCCTCCCCCTGCTTTTCCCCCACCCCAACCACCACTATATTTGACATTTATTTTCTATTTTCTGCTTATATACAGGGTTCACGGACACATATGGGCAGTACGATGAGGCTTGGATCTCGAAGAACACTTCTACAGACGCCTGGCTGTATTACTTCTAAGCTGTATGTGAAGTAGCTATGTAGTTATGTATTATTATTTAAGTGATAGTTTAATAAAGAATAAATATGTAGGTGTAGCCGCTCTTCAATTAGTTATCTTTTCTTTTACGAACTTAGTCAGTTGAATAAATATGTAGATGTAGCTGTTCTTCAATTAGTTATCTTTTCTTTTACGAACTTAGTCAATTATAAACTAGGGACATGATTGTAATTGAGTGTATCACTGGTTTGGGTGCTGCTGTTTTCTAGGTATGGCAACTCAGCGTTTGTTGATGAAAGGCATCGGCATAGATATGAGGTTTGGCTGCGTACCTTCTTTCGGTGATTATAAGAAACGCATGTTGTCCAACTCCTGTAATTTTGCATTAAAATTATGCAGGTTAATCCAGCTGTTATCAGAACTTTAGAAGAAGCTGGACTGAAATTTGTTGGGAAGGATGAAACAGGAAACCGGATGGAGGTTAGTTTTATGGTTGAGAAATGTTTGAGGCAAAGCAATATTTACTCAAGTCAAAGTGGAATTGGATACCGTTCTATTTGTTATTCCTGCCTGTGTTTCTATATTTTACTTACACAAAATTCATTTATTTTATCATTCTTTTTA
>JASCZI010211475.1:148590-169184 GCA_036250425.1 Stylosanthes scabra | reverse complement strand
TTATTTTTGTTGGCCACAAAATCTTTTGGATGCTAATTTAGCCGTGTATATTGAATAGTAACTTGGTAGTGTTTTTCTGAGGGTTATTTCCTTGCAAACCTTAAAGTAATGGCTACAACTTGTTTGAAAAAAAAAAAAGAATTTTTAGGTCTGCAAAACTAGCTGTGAATTTCATGTCTTCCTAAGATTACACGTTACATTCTTGTCATCACTTTAAACCTTTCATGCAGACTATAAAAACTATTGATGGTTATTCGATATGCATAATCGAAGCCTGAAGCAGAGCTAATTCTTTTGCTACACTGAAGAAGTTACTTTTTACATTTGAAAGCTGACCATTAACCTTTAAATTTCAAGGCCTTACTGGCTTACCTGTTATTGTTTGAGATTGTTTCCATGTTGAGTTACAACATACCCAAACTTGACGATTTTCATGTAAGTTCACCTCTCTGGTTAAATTTTTGCCCCCAAGAAATGTATGTAGCTGAACCAAGAGGCGAGATAAGCAATTTTTGATCTGGAATTGTTATTTACCTGTTCTATTGCTTTGCTTAAGGTGAAAAGGTGGAAATTCATGCATTTAAGTTCATATAAAATTGATAGTTTAAAATCATTAAATGACAACTTAGTCAAACATGTCAAATCATTAATGATTCTTAACAAATAATTTTACATGAAGTTAACTGCATGTGAAGTTATTTGTTAAGAATTGTTAGTTGATTTCATGTTTGACCATCTAATAATTCTGAGCTATCAACTTCATATGAAGTTGGTTGCATAAGTATGCTATTTGCATACTAAAATGAGCCACTAAAATCATGAGTGTATAAAACATATTAAAATACAAAATACACATTGAAAATGATAAAATTACACATATATTCATGTACAAATACATGATGACTGATTTTAGTGCACTAATAGAATTGTTGTTCTAGTCGTTGGTCACTATGCTTAAAACGTTTGATTTAAAAATTTTCCAACGAAGCAGTTCATAACAGTGCAAAATAACACTGTAAGATGCAGTTCTTTTATTTTGTTTTATTTACATAGGAACAATGATTGCACTTTGGTCATGTTTGTCCATATCAAACTAAGAATTCTCAATTCGATTGTAGCTCTACATTTTAGTTCATGCTCTTCGACTCTGGTTTTCTCTGATTTCTCTGAAGAGAAGAGATGTTTTAGGATTTGATTTTAGAGAGGAGAAATGGTTTTGAAAGTTTAACTTTACAAGTTTAATTATTTGGAAAGCTATGATTTTAAAGGTTTCCTTAGCCTTTCAAAACCCTCTAAATCCATCATTTCAAGTTTTTCCAAATTGTGGGTACTATTTTTTATTCTTAATATTAAAAGAGAATAAAATTATAAAATTATATAATGCACCTTCCAAATTTATCTTTAAGGATTTAAACATCTTTAGTCTATTTTTTTTAAAAAAATATTTTTCCCTTTCCATAATCTTCTTTCTTTTTTCTCGTAACTTATTAAGTTTAAACACATGTTTAAATTATAACTAAGCATAGTTTGGTTTTTGTCTTCACCCGTGTTTATTTTACATTTGTATTTTCAAAGACTTTTATATCTTAACATGATTATTATGGTAAATTCTTTGTAACTATGATTACGTTGAATATAAAATTTTGAAAATATTAAAAAATTTAACTAAAATTAAGATCATATTTTTTATTGTTTAATAATAATTTTCTTTTTTACTGTCAAATGATAAAAAAAAATATAATTTTAATTTTAGTTATATTTTTTAAGTGTGGTTAAAATTTCAGTCACTGTAATCATAATCATCATATAATGCATCTATTTGGTTATGTTTTATGCCTATTTTTTTCTTGCTTGATTTCTTTCTTTTCAGCGTTTCTTCTTACTGTGTAAACTGTTAAGTTGTTGACGCAAAATAGGAAAGTTTCTTTGGGTACAAAATTGAAAAGTCGAAGAATTGATGAATATATTAAAGAGAAACGATGTTTGTTCGGTATACATCTAACCCCCTTCTAATCCTGCAACTGAAAAGTTTATACAGTTCTTATAGCATTTCTATCTATTAATATCCTTTAGATAAATGAAATGAAAAACTGTAATCATCAAAAGTTCTTAACATGTAGCAAATATATTGAACTGGTATATATCTCACTCTTTATTCTACAATGAAAATTACAAAAAAAGATGTAAATACAATAACAAGAAATACCTCCCGGTATCTACAAACATCTCGCACTGGTTCTCAACTACTCATATCTCATCACGATCCAAAACTTTCTACCATTAGCCGTAGCTTCAAAAGCTTTTTAGGAGATGGAAAAAATGAGTCAAATAATAAAAGAATTGCATATTGTGACAGGAATTCTCAGCAAGAAGTAGTAGTTTCTCTGTTTGGTGTCTCATGGTATTGTAGATAAGAAATCTGGCGCTGGAGTTTCATTTGCTCGTAGAATTTAGCAATGAACTCTTCAGCTCTCTCATCTATCCCTTCTTCATGTTCTTCATCTTCTTCTTTCCATTCTTCATGACAACACTCATCATTATTATTATTTCTTCCATTACTTTCATATCCAATAATGTCGTCTTGGGCATTGTTGTCATCTTCAAAATCGAAGTCGAAATCGACGTGAGGGTTGATACAAGGGATGTGAGGCAAGTGAAGGAAGCGCATGGAGGAGTTAGGACGGTACATCTTGACATGGAAGATAGGAGTCTTGTCAAAGGAGAGCTCACGTTCAAAGTAATGAATTTGATTGCTTTGTGATGATGTATGATGGCCGAGGCGCTTCAAATACTTTGGAACATGACGAAGCTCCATTGCAAGCCTGCGCTTGAAGACTCCACCTTTGCGAGCCCATAGCAATGAAAGCCTTAAGAGGTTCCATGCTCTGTTAGAAATGTTACTGTTCTTCGCCGACAAAGGCATGGTGTATTTATGTATGTAATTACTAGCGGCTTAAGAGGCACTGACGCGAGTCTAAGTGTAGTGATGGCTGATGGATGTATGAATGTTGATGATGGAAGATGGTGTTGTTTGGTGTTTATATTTATACAAGTATGTAATGGGAGTTTTGGACGCGTTAGTGTGTTGTGTTAAGGAAGTTACAGGGTTGTTTGGTTTTTCTGTATTTTTAATTGAATTGAATTTTGATGTAGTGGCTGTGGCTCCACAAAAACGATGTTATATTATTGTCGCTATAAATAAAAGCGTTATTACATAAATTTTTAATTGTAAGTTATATAATTATTGAATATTTTTCAAGTGTCAAACATTGGATTTGTGCTGTGAGCGGGGGCAGGTGGCATGTGACAACTCGTTAGGGACACGGCTATGTACCTTGTACGCGGTTGGGATATAGCTGTTCAAACAACTAATATAATATGATATGATTTATTCAATGTTATTACTAATTTGCCCTTGATTTTTCAAAGGGCTATATTATGAATGCTCACCAACTATACTCTAATATATTTATCAAAGGCTCTCCACAAATATAAATATTAGGTAAAAATTTATATGCAATTATTTTTATATAAATTTAATAATTAATAATTATAATTTAATAAAATATATCAAATTATATAATAATTTTGATTATAATTTTGTATAAAAACGACTGTATATCAGAATTTTGAAAATTTCCGAATAAATAAAAATATTAGATTAAGATTAATAACAAGAAAGCAAACGGCTAGTGAGTGCTACTGTGGATGGGGCCATTTTGGTCATATGACATAAGAAAGTATGAAAGCAAAAGTGGGTAAAGTAGGACCCGCAGGCACATGAAAAGAAGGGTGCTTTTGGTTGGATTTTGTTGGGGCATATTTGAACGCCGTTTGCGCTCCCAAAATAAAATAAATATTAAAAAGGAAAAGAAACCACATAAAGTTTAGGATCTTTCTACAAGTAAACGCTTCTCTGTATGTTGCTCCTGACCATGAAGTAAACACTTTTTTTTTTTGGTTAAGCTTTCTTAATGAATAGATTTCCCCAATCAACGGAAGCAGATTGCAGATCCAACAGCAACTGTATTTGTTTGAGGTTTTCTTGTCCTTTCACTCAACGACCACGACCAGTAATAGACTAAGCATAACTATATATCGAATCCAAATTTAACCCTATCAAAGTAGAGTAATATTATGGTAAACAGCGTAAGAGTGAAGATTATCTCGGTAATATATTATTACTGCTTTTTTAAAGTTACAATTTTTTTTAAAAAAAAAAATTACAATTTTAGAAATCTCTAAATAATAGCTGTCCTTATTTTCTAAGGTTGTCTTTCAAAGAGAACACGAAGCACTCAAACCATTTATTTGAGTTACAAAAATAAAATATTCACAATAAACAATGTTCCCTTTTTATTTATTCCCCCTTCTTTCTTTCCTCTCAGTCTTTCTTTGGGCACAATTCAAAGTTTGCAATTAACGGTTCTAGCTATCTCTGCCAAGTATTTAAAACTTTTATTGACGTTGTTGCTACTTAATTACCATCATCGTTCCTACATTATTCTCCCTGGCTTGGCTTAGCTTCAAGCCAAGGTGACGATGAGAGAACAACATTAATTTATTGATATTCATTCCCAAATCCTAATATTATTTGGCATTTGCTTGAACTTCTGTCTAAAGAAAGTTTGGTTTCTAATTTGTCAAAAATCAAGTATGGAAGTCTAAATAATCAACAAAGTCATTAAAAATAAATAACTTTTGACTATTTAACATTCGATATTTGATTCGAGAAGCAAATTTGACAAATTTAAAAATAATATTAGGCTGTGAGAGTCACTAATTTTGTCTTTGCAGTATTTGAGAGATTAGTCATCGTTAGACTTTCGATTTAACACCGTGATATACATGAAAATATATATATATTAGGGTTTGCAATAAAGATGGCCAATCAAGGATGTTTCTCTCCTAGTCCTGAGATTAAACCTCGTCTTAAGAAGCAAAGATCTAAGAACATTTTCAAGGTGGTACTATCAAAGATGAGAGGGCGTTCTGAGAAGCCAAAGGAGCTCCAACAAGTTGATGATGATGGACCTCATCATAATAATAATAAGAGCTCATCATGGAGGAAGCTTGTGGGCTCTATGAGGACATTACAAATGCAAAACGTAGATTCTTCTTCCCCAGCTAGAACCTTTCGAACCCCTAACACAATGCAATCGCCATCAGAAACCAATGACAATGATGCATTTCATTCCTTTCCTAACTCTCCGATGTCCCAGTTCTCGCCGATGAGTAGCCGGTACTCGTCGGCCGAAGGGCTGAACAGGCTTGTAGAGAACGATGAGAGAAACAAAGGGACAAGGAAGGAGCGCGGCGATGATGATGATGATGATCATAGTGATGGTGATGACATGATTGATGCCAATGTAGAGGAGTTCATTGCTGATTTTTATCTACAAATGAAGTTGCAAAAACTCAATGTAATGGATCCTCATTATCGAAGGATTAGTAAGAGATCATTAGGATGATGATGAGGTATGAATCAGGCGCACTTTTTTTTGAATATCTTATTATTATTACTATGTATATATATATATTGTTTAGAAAGGCTACTGGGCGAATTGGAAGTCCTTAGCTTCTGTATGAACATTTATCTAAGATATTTTTGTACTACTTTAATTAAAGGGGGAAATGTTTTGGTACTTAATTTGTAGTCTTATATATGTTTCTAATTTAATCATTTTGATGATCCGTTAACTTATATATGTTACATCGAATATTATTTTGAAGAATATTTATTATTAAACCTATTTAGGCTCAAGTGTTCAACAATAATGGTATTCTTGTGCTAATAATGTTATTGGATGGGATATATTAATGAAATATTTTTAAAAAATAATTGAATTAGTCAAGTGATCAATTCAATTATTTGTTTAAATAAATATTGATAATTTGATTTTTACTTTATGTATCCAGCACTATGTTAGTCGAAGATTGAGTAGTTAGAGTATACATAAGTAAAAAAATTTAATATCCAAAAATTATTTCTTTTTGCTTGTTTCCAAATCCTTTGAAGTATATATTGAACACAGAGGAATAGGAGAGAAAAAAATTAATAATAAAAACATTGATAGTAATAAAGGACAATTTCTTTTTATGCAAGAGAAGCAATAATACACGTTTAGTATGTAGGGCTACAAACCTAACATTAGAAAATCATTAAAAAAACAAATAAATTCAATTATAAGTTATTATAAATACCAGTGAACTCGCGCTGTGGTGAGGATGGATCTGCAGTGAAAGTCGCAGTGCCGGCGTACCAGGAGGTGGAGGGTCAGTGGTTTGGGAAAGAATCAGTGGAGGGTAGTTATGGAAGGCGGCGAACGACGTGGAGAAGAGGGGAGTTGGTAGAGGCGAGGAGAGTCGGTACAAGGAGAGAGAAAATGGTGTATGTGAAAGAATTTGACTATATGGGCTACCAACTTCTGATCTGTTGGTTATACTTGTTCTTACTAAAATAATAGCTAGTAACAATGACTACATCTCAATACAGTGGAAAATTGTACAAACAATTAGAAAATAGAAACAAAATCACATCAAAACTTTTAACGTGAGGAGTAAAACTCACCACTCACATGTACTTATAAAAGATTATTAGGTAATTTTTTTTATTAATTTCCTCACCAAATTATAATAGTCTTTTTCTGCTACAGGGTCGTGAATAAACCAACATAAATTCAAGATAAAATTAAGACATCCTAGCTATGATGTTCTAACTAACCTAAGAAATCCTGCTATGTAAACCTTATTGCATGGAAAAAGAGAATGATGAGTAATAATAATGCATGGTTTTCTGCCACTCTGTCAGCTGCTACTTTGTCGTTGCTTTTTTGTTATTGTCATGAATACTTCTTTTCCAATTTGAGACATTCCTTCAACATATATGATGGCCAACATGATATAATATGGGACGACATGGACATTCGATTTTGTTATTCTCATATCACTATATCAGTCATATGCATTTTTGTTTTCTAATTTTCTATTACAAGGAGACAACTAGAATAAAAATCCCATATAGATTTTATCAAAATTTTCATACTACAATGCAAGTGCCTTGATCCTAACCCTAACCATCTGAATGCGTATCCTGAAGAACGAGTAAATAAATAAAAATATATAAAGAAGATTTTATAGTAGACAAAACATAAATAAAAAATTTAAAATAACAAACATATATTCATAATTAATTATGGACAAAAGTAAACACCCTATGAACAAAAGTTGTTCATTATTAATTAACAGGAAATGTTTATGTATATTTTTAATTTGTGGTTTCGAAATTTTTAGTACTGTACTTTTGTCTAATTAGTTGGTGAAGAACCAAGTAATATGTGTTAACGATAACAATTATTTGAAATTGCTTTGTCTTATAATTTTTGTTAATTAAAGATGATGTGGTCCTTCTAAAAGAGAGATATCGAAAAAAAAAAAAAACGAAGATTATTCCTCTAGACAATATTATCAAATTAAATTAAACCTGTAACTAGTTTTGGTTTGGTTGTCGCTTCCCCGTTTCATGTCCATTTGAAGTTATGATTGCATCTCATGATCGCATTTTCCACTTTCCAGGGCCTCTTTGCTGGCTACTCAAAACTTGGCCTACCTCTCTCCCCAACATTCATCAAAACTTATACCAAATTGAAACTCCCACCAAAATAAATAAATGAAAGTTATGACAAAAGAAAATACCTCCTTTTCTCCTTCTTCTTTATTTATTTATTTTGTTTTTGTGTTAACGATTTCCTCCTAATTAAAATGCATGTATTTCTCCAAGGCTCATCAAAAGCTACAAAAGAAACAATCAAAATGACAGAAGTCATGCATTTATTAATAATCATCCCAACCAGAATGTCACCAAAAAAAAAAAATCATCCCAACCAGAAACATGCTTACTCTCTCTGTAAACACACTTTCAAGTTCAATTAGTCCCTTTAATTTTTAATAATAATGCTATTTGTTCATTTATTGTATAAAACAAATTCAAGAAAATCATTTATATATCTTTAGATTAAATAAAAAATTATTTATATCAAATATTATAAAAAAATATAAAAATAAATTTTATTTGACATTAAAATAATTTTTTATTTAATCTAAAATAAATAATTTAATTAGAATATATATATATTTTTTGTATTAATTAAGCCTAGAAAAACATCTAAATGATAGTGTAACAGAGTAAAACGTTGCATAGTGGCACATTCCCCGGCGTGCTTCATTATATATATATCCACCTTCTATCCCTTCTGGAAGCCATAACCATTTCAAAGTAATCTATAAACCTTCACACCAAACACATTGTATTTTAATCTCACTCTTCAGAGAGAGTAGGTTGTATATGGAGGGGTACGGCTCGGATCAGTGCGGTGGCGGATCGAGCAGGCCCGAGATTGTTAGCGGAAAAGCGTGCTACTGCTACGGAACCGATATGGCGGCGAATCCGAGCGAGTTGACTCGGGCGAGTCACAATGGTGCGGCGACGGTGGCGAAGCCTTGGAGCTTCGGGGACCCTGAATCAAGAAGAAGAAAGAGGATTGCGAGGTACAAAGTTTACGCTGTGGAAGGGAGGGTTAAAGAATATGTTCGGAATGGGATTAGGTGGATTAAAAACCAGTGTTCTCGCATCGTCCATGGCTGCTAGTGCATTCTGCATTCTGCATATATGCCAATTCAAACTCTCTCTCTCTCTCTCTCTCTGTATCTCTGATCTCTATTTATCATGTTTTATTATGTGTATGCCTGTTACTTTGACTTTGACTAGAAAGAAGAAAATGAGGTTAATAAGATCACAAGTTCTGAACTTCTGATGATGCTAATGCAATATGCACAAATTTTTTATATCAACCAATCTAAGTTCAATTTTATCACTAAAAATGTGTAAGCATATTATACAATTTTGTTAGATTTACCGAATAAAAAACATAATCACCTAATATTTTTCCACAAACTCAAATAAAAAATATTTAAAATTAAAATAAAGTAAAACCAATGTAAAATATATAATTTAAGACTTAAAATTTAGTATATATAAAGTTTAGCTAGAATTTATGGTTTATGATTCGGTTGATTGCCATGCCAGCAATATGGTAGTAAATGGTTAACGGTGGTGCGTGAAATTGTGATAAAAATAGACGTGGAAAAAAAGTGAGAAGGGATAAAAGAATAATTCTAAAAAGAAAATTGCGATTGATTGAATTTGTTCATTTATTAGGGTTTATTTAATTAGATATTTTTGTCTATCTAGCGCAATCCATGATTCCATTCTATACAAATATAAGTTTGAATCTAGTTTATATATAAGTAGTTTTATGGTGTTTTTATCTTTTATTGGGTAAAAATTGTACTATTTTCTAGGATGATTTTTTTTTTTAATAGGGGATAAAGGTAGGCGATATACTTTAATATTAGTTTTAAAGGTGTTTTTATACTGCTATGAGATCAGAAAAAAAGGCAAAAACAATTTAAAAAACGCAGGAAGCGTTTTGCATGAGAAAAAATTGTGATACAAAAATTTTATGATAACTTATAAATTTTGGATGATAACTTAATCATTACAGATGATAATTCATATAAATTTTAAATGATAACTTAATTATTGGCTCTCTAATAGCTTCAAAAGATTGGTTTCGTATCACTATTCATATACATTACACCAACATCTTTTTTATATTAAAATTAGGGTAAAAAATAAATATATCCATGACTTTTTTAAAAGTTGACAAAAATGCCCCTCATTTTGCTGAAATACCCACATGCCCCCAACCTTTAAGAAAAATGGACATTATTACTCCTCCGTTGGTCTAACCCACGTGTGACCGTTATGAAGGTGTGTGATATGGCTAGTCAATGACGCCTAGCTGACCGTAACAGACTCACACTGTAAAGACTAGGCCCGTAATGAACATTAGACAGCAAAACGAAGTCGTTACACCCCTTTTACATGAACCTTTCGAAATTAGGGTTTTATTCCTCTAAAAGAATCGACATTTTGCTGTTTAATGTCAATTGCGGATTAGGTCTATATAGCGTGGTTCCGTTACGGTCAGATAGACGTCGTTGACAGCTATATCACACGCTTTCATAACAGTCACACATGGATTAAACTATCGGAGAGGTAGTATTGTCCACTTTTCTTGAAGGTTGGAGACATGTGTGTATTTCAGCAAAGTGAAGGGTATTTTTGTCCAATTTTAAAAAAATTAAAAGTATATTTCTTTTTTACCCTTAAAATTAATTTCTCATATGGTAATGATACGACGACATGATAAAAATGATGAGGATCTAACTAAGAATTACACATGTATGGTATATGTGAATGAAATGCGTATCTTGGTCACACTTGGTGCCGTGGAATGCTACTCTACTCAATAACACCCTGTTTGGAAATCCTTAGAAATTCAATTTACATGTGAATTGAACTCAATTCCAGTGTTTGAAACAAATATTGAGTAAAGAAGTGTCTATGAAAATAGGTATTCCAATGTAAATAGGTCTGATTTGGAATTCCATACCATTGGAATTCTACTAAAAACGTAAAATATCTAAATGTAAGTGTACATATTCTCAAGCAAGCAAGCTATCTAATTTTGTGTGCTATCATCTGCCACTGAGACCTTGCTGAGCCTGCTTGGTGATGCTTTGAGATCATTTCCTCTGCCCTTTCTACTTCCATTGCAGGGAGCACCGATACAACGGTAAACCGCTCTGTATGCGAGTGATTTTCCGAAGTGACAATTCTCAACATGTTTGACGCTTGATGATGGTGGCTGAACAGAATTGCTCTGGATGTTGAAATAGGCACCTGAAGTAGTGTCAGCATTTTCTTTCTCAGTATCCATTTGCCTCTCTCCTTTTTCCTGAATGATACAAGAAGCCAAAATAGAGATTTCATGATTGAAGCACATTGGTTCAAATGCCTTATATAGTTAGCAAAAGACATTGAGAATAATTTCCTTTATATTTTTTTCTTCGTCCCCACTACTGAATCCCAGCACAAGAAGGAATACAACAAATCTGACCCAATCTAGCTTAATATCGATAAAAGGAAAGCTCTGAAATCGAATCACTCATTAAACCAGTAGAACTAGAAGGTTCAAAAATTTAAAAGTTCAATCGAAATTCAATTGACTAGTTTTACTAACTTACTTGTTATCGAAATTCAATTGACTAGTTTTACTAACTTACTTGTTATTTAACCGTGTTTTCGATTTTTGACTAATTCACTGCCAACATATTTCTGACCAAAGATAACGTTTGATCCCATGTTTGGAACTAGACTATAAAAAGAGAAGAGTCTCCCAAAAAAGATCTATTCGATCTCTAGAACTCGGACTCTGACCATTGATTAAAGGATTTGCCTAACGTGATTTATCATGAATCAAGTAGAATATTGTTAAATACTTAAATGAGTGGTTGAAATTTGGGAATATTCATTCAACATAATCCATGATGAACTAAATCCATTGTAGACTAATTTCGAGTCATAACCAGATCTGAATTTATTTAGCACATTGATTTAACTTTACAAATAGCGACAAGGCCATAGTTAAAGGTAACAGGAGTCCCACAGAAAAAGAGAGAATTTATGCTTCTTGGAAGCACTTACCTAGTAGCTTGAAAACCCCAATGTTGTCTTAGACAACAAGAAACCAATTATATCATTCAGGAGAAGCATGTTACTTATTTCCGGAACGTTCCCAAAGATTCTGTTGCACACAAAGTGGAAGAGAGGATCACTGGGAGTAGATTTCTTTAGCTTGTCTACTCTCTTTGGCCCAATTTTGAAGGCTTTTTGTTTAAGCATTAATATACGAAATTACAAATTGATGAAATGCCATTGAGACATTTCGGAGGTAAAAAGTTGAGAAAGACAACTTTGGCATGCAATATGAGAATAAAGAAAGATATATACTTGGATAAAGATATGTACATGGAATAATATCAACAGCTTAACATTCATTCATGTACACATTAATTTACGTCTTGCATGATTGCATCATCCATCACAATTTTATATATATCCCTTTCTTGTGCAGGAAACCAGCAAAAAGACACCAGAACAAAATCTGCAGTATTACAAAAGCCATTGTGCCCCACTTTTCTGAATGAAATATGGTCTGTAGTAAAGCCTCTGTAGCGTTAACCTGCATTAAAAAAAATGAAATAAAATTCCCAATTAACCAACTTTTTAACAAAGCAATTCTGGGAAGGTTTAGGAAGTGAAACCAATGCCCTCCCTACTCCAAAAAAAAAGCAAATAAAACACTTTATTTTTGAGACATCTGAGAGGTTAAAAAAAAAAAAAAAAAGATACCTAGGCCTGACAAAAACAATAGCAGCCATATCCACTGAAAGAGCACTATTCTTTTCCTACATACTGGGAACTTAATAGTTATATCATATCGCACTATTCTTTTCCTATGAAAACTAATCAAGGTATTGTTTGAATATGTGGATGATAAGGAGACATGCAATGTGCTCCATAAAATTAGAGAACATCTATGTTTCTCTGGTAAGTTGGCATATGAAGTGCGGTGAGAGGCTATTTGTTTGAAAGTAGCCATGAGAGAGGAGATCCAAGCATTCATTTGGAATAGGCTTAGGACTAGGAGAGTATGAGCTGCTATAGTGTTATAATTAGGGTTCGTTCAATCTCTGCAATTCCTACACTATTATCTGCTCCTTTGAGTGTTAGTAGGGATATATATATGTTATCTCTGCATATTTCCTGAGGTTTCTATCGGCAACTATGATGGTATGTTGTTGTTTCTTGTACCTTTCTCACTAAACTCTTGGTTATAAGTGAGTTTAATTTTTTTTCAAAGCAAAATAAAATAAAAATGTATTCAAGGAAATCAATATTCCAGCTTAAATGATTTAATATGACGAAAGTAGATACATAAAATAGCCCACTGAAAAGAAACATTACCAGGTTATTTTCAGGAGAACGCCAATAGAAACCCTGGATAACAGCTGGGAAAATTTCACAAGCAGCCAATGCATATACAATAAGAGCATTCATTCCCATCCATTGTAGTAAGACTGTAGGCTTTCTGAACTTCTCTATGTCCACCTGAAAGAAAAAAAATGTGTTGGGGAAGTTGAAACTTGAATGATGCGAGAAATAGAGAAAATATCTAGTCATATCTCTACATCTTAGAATATCATAGAATATTTTAGATGTTATTTTAGAGATTATTAGATGATCATTTATATTTAATTTTTCATATTCTTTACTTCATAGAGAGGTGGCTGGCTTGTCTTGCCCATTATGCTAAGGTTTGATGTCAGAAGCTCAAGTGTCATAGTTGCCACAATTTCCTTTTTTTATCTACTCATCAAACCAAAAATATGATTTATGATAACTAAATTGAATTCCCATTTTATTTCTTTCCAAATTCCAACACACAAATATTTCTATCATGGCTACTGCTTTCATTTGGAAGAGGGTGGTAAGCTTAGGAAGCAAGGCGTACAAGGGTAAATTCAAGAGTCCTTTTCTCTCTCCCTATAATCCAACTGATACCAAAATCCCCTTTTGTCTCTAGTCTTTCCTTAAGACCATAGCTATCACACTCAAACCTAAGTCTTAAAAGTTATTCTATACTTATAGATACAATCAATTACTGGGGATCTGTTTAACTCAGTGTACTGCAAGTGTCTCTAATCATTAGACAAGGAAAAACTTACTATGTAATAGATAGCAGTCAAGACCAAGCCTGATGCTCCGGCAGTGATAAACATGTAGCTTAATGTGTATAATGCTTTTGATAAAGGAATTCCTGAAAAACTTTACAGTTGTTAGAGGAGAATGTAACATTGGAATTTCAAGAAATTTAAAATTGGTAGTACCTAAGATCTCCAGAATGTATCCCATTAACAATAGACAGAAGGAAAATGTGGACCAAAGAAACACCCTCTGCTTATGGTCCTGAATGGAGAAGATGGTTGTTAACAATACTAAAAAATAAAAATCTATCCAGATAAATAATGTTTTACATCTCCCAACACATATTACAAGAAAGGTGCAAAAATTTAGGAATTGTATATTGTAAAAGAACCATACTCCAAACCTGCAAAAGCACAAGTATGTGCCCAAAGTGCAATCCGATGAAACACGTAATTGCAGCCATCAGTGAACTGGCAGATTTAAGAAAACAGATTAGGAACCGATATGTTAATTAGAATGGAAAAATAAAAATTGACAGATTTAGGTACTACCACTTTGAAATTTGTAGTTGTGTCAAGGATTTTTATATGCATAAGGATGGATTAAGAACTTAATAGAATATAAAGAAATACCTTTTCTTAGAATTAGCATTGACATTTATCGTTATTTCCTTATTAGTGTTAGGGTTTAATTATTATTATAAACATATACAGTAATTTTGCATTTTATTTTATCCACATTAATGACTACTTTAGCTTTTCTTTCTTTAACCTACATAATACTCTCTTATTAGTGCACATAAAATTCAGAAACAAAATTATACAATGCTATAATTTATTAGAAAAATGAAAGAGGGAGGGGGGGGCGAGTTGAAGAAAAAACGGATAAAGCAGGTACTCATTTTTTTACCTCAAGATGCCCTCAGGATCAAATGGCGCCAAGCACCATCCAGGTGAATTTGGAGGCAAGGGTCCGTAGTCAGGAGAATTAACACTGCACTCCTGAAAATGTAAAGGTGGTCCATAATAAGATTATTTGATGGATAAAACAAGTGAACCTTGAGTGCCAGTAAATTTAACACAGAAGTTATCTTAGAGAAAGTAAACAACCTTTGTTCTTTGGTACACAGGACGCTGATACAGATGATGTTCACCAAGAATTAATCTATCAATAAATCCCACTGCATTACATGGAGGATCAAGATTGCCCCTCACTTCGCAATGAACCTGGTAAAATTGTGTTGCAGGTTTATTCTCCAAAATGACATTTCAAACAAAAGATTTTAAGAATAAATGGAAAAATTGAGACACGATAATAGGTAAAGCATGAAAAGAAATACCAATCATCATAATGTTTACTGTATGCATCATGAATATTACTCAATATTATTATTCTCCCGCTCCAGTAAATGTTTCATTGTTTTTAACAAACATGATTGATCTATAAAGGTCTCTGCAGTTCCAGAAATTAATAATTCTGAAGTCATGGATTAGACAGAGAAATGTTCCATGATATTTGGAACCACAAAATCAAATTTTGTAGGCCATCCAGCACTAACCACTTGATTGTTTAGGCTAACTGTCATACTGTCTTTGGTCGATATTTCAGTTGCCATAATGAAGTATCAAACAGTACTGTGTCACAAAATATTTAAATGGTCGATTCCTATTCTTGTAATATGGTAATTATATTTTATTGCAATAAGGCTAAATCTTGCATTTAATTTAGCTATCTACACCTTCTTCTAATAAAAATAAAAAAAGAAAAGCTATCTATGCATATAAATAGTGTACATGCACATAAATATTTGTACTGATTAACCAAGTTATGTAACAGTAGACTGTATGTAATTTGAAACAATACAACAATTCCAAGTGGGTTGATCTATAAGAAATTAAGAATATACACCAGGTTTAGGGTAAAGAGTAAAGACCCAAAAATACCTCTTAACATAATAACAGAATTATCATTTAAGAAATTGAGGAATGGTGAGATTTATAAATTATAAAACAGAAACATGTGCCACAAAGAAAGGATTGACTATCAGCAATAAGAGAATAAACTATACGTTGACTTCATCAACTGTAGAGAATGCATCATAAGGTTATTTGCATGAGAAACATGTTTAAAATTTGAAATCATAGCCAAGAAAAATCATTATATGGCTTTCTGGATTCAATGAAGATCAGAGAGACATGGCAACTCACATCTTGAATGATAGAAACACGACTAGACCAGACCAAGTTAGACTGTTCAAATGTCCAATTCGGAACATAGAGGCCATAGAGCAAGCAAAGATACACCAAGCAAAGTAAGAGAGAAAACGTCCTGCAAAAAAAGAAAATGAGAATACTAAGTCAGTTAACACAAAAGAATGTCATAATGCTAGGAAAAGTGATGTCCACTGAAGAATTATATGACTCAAGGAAAAGTGTTGCACCAAATAATACCATACAGAAGGTTTCCATCAATAGTTAACAAGGAATGTTACGGAAAATTTGGGCAAAAGGTTAGGAAAGTTGAGGTGGTAGATCATAGACAACCCAAGATTCAGTGGGATATAGTACATCTGTACATTATTTTTACTAAAAATGGAAAAACAAACATTTAAGAAAGTTCAGGGATCAATTTGCACTTTTCCAAAAGGAAAGCATAAAGTGCATATAGCTTATAGTTTACAGGGTTAAAGTGCCTTATCTATAAAGGTTATGAAGCTGGCTTTACAATATGAAGGATTCTCAACCAGTTGCCTCTATCTTCCAAACTAAGTTCACCTCCAATGGGATGTAGGATAATCACAAGGTTGTACAGATAGCAATTTTTTTTCTTTGTGTCTCTAAAAAGCATAATCCAATTAATAGTTTTCCATGCAGAATATAATTTTAAAAAATTTACAGACAAAATAACAACTGCATGACAGGAGTGTTTATTAAACATAAGAATGTAAACATACATTTAAGGGCATTGTAGAACCCCAAATAATAAAGATCATTTCATGACCCACATTGACATTTGGGCAGAATTAGCATCACTATATGATCAGAATTTATAGTGAATAACTCATACAAGAATGCAAATCACAATATAAGAAACTCATAAAGAAACATGGCATTAGCAACTAGCAAGTGTATTTTACAGCATAAGTGAAGACAAAAGCGGTATTTTGCCATAATTGCAATTTCAAAGTATCTAACACTAGAAAATGAACTAACCACTGAATACAGTATTTCCGTACAAATGCTACAGGTGAGTCAACCAAAACATTATTGTTCACAAGCCATATTTCCGACAGTGAGCCCAAGAAATATCCAATAGATATCCTCTGCATATTATACATGGAAATTAGTGTTAATTTGTAGAGTCATAACTAAGCTAACTGCTACCTTCTCACTGACTTGATTATTTTCTCGGTTATCATTCCTAACCATAACAAAATGTATATTACTCCCCTTAACCTGATTCCAGGGAGGAACGAGCCAAGGGAATGGATAATTTGAACAGAAACAAGAAAATAAATACTGAATGCTATAGCACCCTGATTATGAAAATTTACTTCACAGAGCAGCATCAAAACTAAAAATTATCAGTGGCACAAAGTAAATCACAACAAAAATATCATGTATAATTACAACAAAATATCAAACATAGTGAAGTATAAATTAATAACCCAAAAAGTACAGAAGAAAAGTACAAAACAGGACAAAAACTAGTTAAGCTAAGCATCAAGATAGCTACTTTGTTAGTTGCAACTACCTGTAGTACACCAAGCCAGCGTATCTTGCACAAATCAACCCCATATGTTAAATCACCCCGCCCATGGAAATAGCCACCTACAAATAAATTTCAGAAAAAGATTAAAGAAACAGTAACAGTTGCATAATTTTGAAAATCTAAATGGTCAATGTCAATCCACTAACAAAGTATGAGTGAATTATCCATACCATAATTACATTGATATCAAAACCATGGATTTATTTCAGTATAAAAAACAAAGTGGCAAAACAAGGTAATGGCAATAAGGCAGGGGAACAAACCTTGTAGCAACAGCCCCAAAACGAAAAGCTTAATTGTCCTAATTATCACTTTTTTTGTGGCATTTGGTTTGCTAGAGACGTTCTGAAAGATATGCAAAACGAGAAAATAATTATACCAATGTTCAAAATATTCTTTAACCATTTCCAAGAGATTAGGGTTTCCCATAATTTCCCAAAGTCACATACCTTGAACACCAGACCAATTGAAACTCCTACCCCAAAGAGAAAAAATGGCATTACAAAATCTGCAAGTGTTACCCCAAACCATGGGGAATGATTCAAAGATGGGAAAGCTCCTCCAACATCATCAACTAAGATCATTAACTGCATAATAAATGTAAGTCATATATTAGAGGGAAAGTAAGGCAAGTGAAGTTTATGGAATTTTAATTTCAATTCCCATAAGCACAAAACTAAATTTTTTTCGCAAGCACTTTAAAAAAAAAATCAACAAAAAAGGGTAAATTCATGAAATGCTTATGGATATTAAAGTACAGATATATGGGTAATATGCTGGTAATGCATTTTTCTCTCTAAATACCTTCCAACTCACACCAAAACCAAATAATAGCATTTCCATGAAAGGTTATGAACATAACCTCGAATATAGGTGGCGTATAACCTCACCAAGTACACAAAACTAAGGGAAGGGAAGGGAGATAGTTGTCCACCAGATGCAATTCACTAAACCCTTTGCCGCAGGCCATCTACCTAGGACAATAGGCTGGCCAAGGATGCTTTCCATACTAAGCTAGGATTTGAATTCCTGATCTTTTGGTCAAGGATCAGGTGACGAGACACTATGTCACTACCAAGTGGCGGCACTTGCTTAGTTTGACACTCGGGCTCGAGCCAAACAAGGCCAAGCTCAAACTCGGCTCACAAAAATTGAGTTCGACCGACTCAAGTACATGAACTATGTCAAACAGCACTAGACACTACTTGTAAAGCTCAAACTCTAGTCGTCTAAAGCTAGCAAGCTGGCACAAAGCTACTCAAATAACATGAACATAATCTATAAAGACTAGACAGTAAAGAGGAAACGAATCAAATTACTGAAACAGTAGAAAATTTCACTCTTCCTTTGATAAATACTAAATAGAGAAAGAGAAATCTTCGGTTAATGGAAGCTTTCGGTTATTGAAGCAATCTGAGGAAAAGAAAAGGAAGAAGAATTGAGGGCAAACCGCAACGGTAAGGCCACGGAAGACATCGAGAGAAGCGAGGCGTTGGTTAGGGATAGCCTTAGTACTAGCAGCCTTATGCTTATCTTGCAAGGGAACGATGGTGTCTTCTTCTTCTTGTTCATTTTGTTGGGAAATGAGAATGGAGGAATGATCGTGATGATGTAGAAGAAGAGGTGCTCCTTGCTCTTCTGCAATGGAAGCTTCTGTTTGGTTCTGGTTCTCAATTGACATTCTTTAACTCACAAGTTCGATGCACTGAAAATTTTTTATTTTAACAATCAGGCAAAATTAATTGAGGCTTTGAAAATTTTGGAGGGCAACAAAGAAAAAAGAAGTGAGGAACCTACCACTGCAAGGAGCAGAACGGAGGGCGATTAGCTATTATATAACTAAGGATTTTTGATTTGCTCGGAATGTGATAGAAAGTAGTCTGATGATATTTCTTCAACTTTAGACTGAGATTCTTATTTTGACCTGAAGCAGCCATGGTACCATCTCCACTGCCAGAATTTGGAAGAAGAAAATGGTTAATGGGCAGCTTGGTCATTTAAAAATTAGAATAACATCTCATGGTACCTTACTACCTTTCATATATTTTCATCTTGTAAAAGTTATAAAAAAAAAAAAAAATTGAGTTACACTAGTTGTACACCAAAATCAGCAACTAAATCAACCATTAGTGTATAATATGTATTAAAATACTAAATACACATTAAAAATGAGTTAAACTATACATGTATTTTATATTTTTATGCGTATTATACACTAGTGGCTGATTTGGTGGCTATTTTGGTGTGCAAATAGAATTAGTGCTTATTTGGATTGGCTTTTTTTAAGAAAAAGTACTTTTTTAGTTTAAAAAGATACTTTTTATCAAATTTATACCATTTGGATACTTTTCTAAAAAAAGTACTTTTATTTAAAAAAAAAAGCAAATTATGTGCTTTTTTTAGAAGCCAACAATGTGTTGCTTTTTAAAAAAGCAAAAGAAAAAGTAATTTTTATTAATAAAAGATCTTTTTAAATAAGACATAGATAAAAAAGATATTTTTTCAAAAGCCAATCCAAACTGTCTCTTATTTCAAAAAGTTACTCTCATCCTACTAATATTTTGTAAAAAAAAAAAGTTTTGGTAGTGAATATTAGGAAGATAATAGGAAACTAATGTCATTTTTTTTTCTATTTCTCCTTTTACCATTCACTAGGCTTCTTATTAGTTCCGTAACGTTAGTTCCGTAGCATTATTCTTGTAAAAAATCTTATCTATCTTATTGTAATAATTTTTAATTAATTATTTTAAATAAAATTTACAAAAAAATAATTTGTGTATTACTGCTCATACAAAAATAAAAAATTATATTAAAATGAATAGAGTTAATAAAATATTAAAATGG
The DNA here is from genome assembly GCA_036250425.1 of Stylosanthes scabra. NCBI lineage: Eukaryota > Viridiplantae > Streptophyta > Magnoliopsida > Fabales > Fabaceae > Stylosanthes > Stylosanthes scabra. The sequence continues at coordinate 148,894 of JASCZI010211475.1, read as the reverse complement.
AACCAATTGTCCAAGAATAATTTGATTTCGAATAAAATTTTGTTAAATAATATTTATTTAATTAAGTATAAAAAATTCAAATATAATTCTTTAAAGATAAATTTTAAGTTGCAATGTCAAATGATATACATATATAAATATATTAAAAAAATTTAAATAAATAAAATATAAGTGATATTTACAAAAATAAATCATTTTGGAGATATTTACCAATATCTATGAAGCACAGACACGGACACAGATACGGGACACGACATGACATGCGACACGACGACACACCAAATTTAAAAAACTCCTGAACACA
>JASCZI010211475.1:117296-136126 GCA_036250425.1 Stylosanthes scabra | reverse complement strand
TTCTTACATCAACATGTTTGTTGCAGGTACTTTCGAACTGGACATATATATTCACAATTTTGTTAACTATCTTAACGTTAGTTTGTATTGCAGCCAAAAGGTAATTGTTCTCGCACACTTTTATGAAATAAATAATTAATGCCAAAATTTCTCATGAGGCAAGCTGATCATGGCTAACTTCCATACCTGAACTACAGGACTGCTGCTTCATCTATTTCTTCCAAAGGAGAGCACAATTCTATTCGGAAATATATTACATCATACAGGGTTGTTGTGGTATGAAGTGTCACTATTGATATTTTATTCTGCTCTTCTGGTTACACTTTTTATTATGTTGATAAGAAAATTATTTTTGCAGATGATTATAACATTCCTGTGCATCTTGGCTGTTGACTTCAGAATATTTCCAAGAAGATATGCAAAGACTGAAACTTATGGAACTAGTTTGGTATGATTATTCTTTACTTCCCAATGTAAAAAATAAGTGGTGCTTCTAGACAATTTCTCCAGGAAAATATTTCTGTATATTAATGAGAAAAATGGGTTCCAGAGGTTGTAATTGTAAAAAATTTGCTAAAATTGGGGAGAATGACTCATGATTTTCAGCAAAACTTCCTGGTTGAACTTAGAGCTTAATTCCTGATTTTATACACAAACAATATATTTTTCTTTTGTCTTCAGCATATTCTGCTTTGACTAATGACCTTTTGTAGTCCTTTAGTTGAAAAAACTTTTGATAACTGTTTATTGGTTATCACTTGGGTTATTCACAATTAAAGTACATGTAAAGAAAATGATTTTAGGCAGTTACTTCTCTTTACTGATTATCTGAAATTTTAAATTTTTGTCTCTGCTATCTGTTTCCCTGCTTTTGTTCTGTTGAAATGTAACATACATTTTCATGCTAGATGGATCTTGGAGTTGGGTCATTTGTATTGGCAAATTCATTAGTTTCTCGGCAAGCACGAAATATCACATCTGTGTGAGTCCTTCAATTTCACCTCATTCAGTGTATACCTTTGAAATGAATGTGTATGTTTGCTTACCCAAATACAGGTCTTATGTTCTGTAAATTTTAAGTGTTCTTACGCCGAATAAGTTAGGGCCCTTACGACATGCTCATTCTATGCATGAAAACTGAATGTTCATGTGATCAAATTTCTAATTCTTTTTATGTGTTTCATTATAACATTCATGTCTTTATGAGTGATCTTGCTTTGATGTTCTGTATTTTGCATTCTGAAATATCCATTTTTTCTCCTGCTTCAGAAATTGGAAGACTGCAATAGTTTCAACTAGTCCACTGATCATATTAGGATTTCTTCGTCTTGTCACTACGACTGGTGTGGATTATCAGGTGTGATTTTTTTTGTTTTAATCATCTATGTGCCATGTGGCCACAGATACAAATAATGTTCAACATGCATTTGCAAATATTGCGTCTTAACAAAGCTGGTCACCTATCAATTTCTGCAAATTGGAAGTGATATAATTCAGTTTCCACATGATATCACATAATATACCTTTGGGCCAATTTGTCTTATTTCCATCCCTGTAGTTTTTCCAAGCCTGGAAGTTTTTATGCCATCAAATATAGGTAGGTTTGGTTGAGGCATATCCTGCAAATTGTACTCCTAATAACTGAGAAGAGTTGCAAAGAAAACAAAACTTAGTGACTTATGTCTATTGTTTTCCTCATGATTGTTTTACCTGGTCACTGCTATCAGGGCTATGCATTTTTGTCTTGTCTCCAAAATTGCGAATTCTGAATGAATTACTTGTTAGAAAACTGTATATTAAGATGTGTTGTGATGTGCATAGAGGAGTGTCTATTTTTAGGTCGAGGATAGAAACTAATCATAATAATGAACTCAACCATAGATGCTATATAAATATATAATATCCTAAAATATTCTAACATTACCCTTAGTTAAAGACATTGTAAGGAAGCAAGTAAACTTTCTGCCTTCTCAGGATTCTTTTTAATTTAAAACGTCCATTGCAATGAATTTTTACTGGTATACAGAATTAAGAATTTCAATTGTATTATCCAATTTCCTAGTTCCAACATTTTTTATTCTAGATGCACTCAAGGAAGTAAAATAATCATTTTCCCTTCATATAGGTACATGTCAGTGAATATGGTGTGCATTGGAATTTCTTCTTCACACTTGCTGCCGTGTCACTCCTTACTTCATTTGTTAATATTCCACCTCAATATTCTGGGGCTTTTGGTTTGCTTGTCCTAGTAGGTACTCCTTTATCTGTATTATCTTTGTGGCTTGTCTTTTTTAATCTGATTTTCTTATACAAAATAATATTTGTTTCAGTGTACCAGTTCTGTTTGATTCATGGTTTGGGCACATACTTGCTTTCTAGTGAGAGAGGGATGGATATCATTAGTCAAAACAAGGAGGGAATTTTTAGCATATTCGGTGAGAACTGCGCCTTTCATATTTCAAACTTGGTGCTGTGACTGTAATTTCATTGGAGATAATTTCTAGTCGTTTTACTTTTCATACAATTCTTTTGATAAACACTCATTTTGCAACCAGGATACTGGGGCATGTATCTTCTTGGTGTTCAATTGGGAAATTATCTTATCTTTGGAAGACATTCCTCTGGATTAAGAAGTACCAGATGGGTTCGGATGAGGGTCTGGATTCTGTCCATTTTATTTTGGTATGAAATTAATCTAGAACTTTGATAATTCCGTATCATTGGTGTCAAAAGCTTTGAAATTGTTCTGTTTCCATTTTCCATGATGACCATGTCAGGTTATTAACTGTGTTTCTAGACAAGCATGTGGAAAGAATTTCACGAAGAACGGTACGCTTCACTGTTTCATGGGTTTTTAGTTAGGAGATTCTTTTGGATTGATGGATGAAAACTTATTGTCCATATTTCCTGCAGTGCAACCTGCCATATGTAACTAGTGTATTGGCCGACAACCTTCAGGTGCTTCTCGTTTTGGTTCTATTCATTTGATCATCCACATAGTATGATGATGCATGTTCTATTCGTTTGGCTATGGAAACAGGGACAGAGATGCAAACTTTCTGTCCCTGAGCAGTAAAATTTTGAACATTCTATACTTTCTGAAAAACGGGACCAAAATTATCATTTTCGTCCCTCTATCTTTTTTTTTCCATCTCTATATCTCTGTCTCAAAGATTGAATCTAAAAGCAACCTTGCAGACATTGTAATTGCTAATTTGGCATCTGATTAAGGATTTGGTTCGAATACGTAATTTGAATGTTTCCCTTATTTCAGCTATTATCAATTCTAATGCTGGGTGATCTTATTCCTGGAAGTAAAACTTCAGTACTTGAAGAAGCACTAAACCGAAACTTATTGGCTACATTTCTTCTGGTTAAGAAACTATCCTTTATTTACATTCATATACCTTTTTTTTTCTCTCTAGATCTAAGTTATAATTCTTTTAATTAATTTATATGCAGGCAAATATCCTCACAGGCTTGGTAAATCTTTCTGTTGATACCCTCTCTGCATCTTCAATCACAGCCCTTTCCATCTTGGCTGTGTATGCTTATATTTTATCAATGGTGATTGGAATGGCAGATTACTTCGGTGTGAAGCTAAAATTTTGGTAAAGCAACCATTTCTTGTGTTGTAGTCTGCTCTACTAGTGTTATTTTATTGTTATTATTATTACATGTGCTAATCAACAATTCCAATTAATTTCAAACTAATTTTGAATTTTATTCGGCACTAAAAAAATTATGGAGGAGGTCCTATATAAGAGATTTTCTTGCCTTTGGGCTTGTGTGCTGTGGTTTTTCCTTGTGGAAAAAGAAAATCCGAATAACAAAAGAGAAAAGGACTATATATGGAAAATATTAGGGGTTAATATTTTTAGTGGAAAAAAGTAGAGCGAGTTAGTGTTGACTCAAATAGTCAAATGCAAGAAAATATGGTCATTTAATATTTTTTTCCTGTTATACAATATATTAACTTAGATTCCAAACACTAATCTATTCTCTTCTTAGATAAGAAGAAATTTTCTTAAAGAAGAAAAATGAAGAAGCTGAAAAAAATTAATAAAGACTTAGTCTTGTAACCAATGTTGTGGCTCTCAAAAAGTTGTTTCTCGAGAATCATAACATAATCGTTTGATAAAATTGTTTAAAATTGTTTTCAATAAGTAGAAGTCACACACATAGCATTTGGTAATTATATTTGACAAATGCTTTTAAAATATAAAATTACTAAAATTGATATTTTGTTAGTATATCTTATAAAAGGGCCAACCCAGTTCAAGCTCCACGGTAAGTGAGCTTACCGCTGAGCCAAGCCGGCCCTTCTGTTAGTATATCTTATATTAATATAAAATTAAATTTAATTAATTGGGTAACATTCTTGGCTCTCAAAAGTTTTGAGCTAAAGTTTTTTGATCTTTTGAGTTTTGAAAGCAGGAACACTTAATAAGAAAGTTTTACCAAATTCACCGTTAGAGAAAAATCCATTGTAGCAAACCATCAGGCATATTCAAACTTCAAAGTAAATATAAATAAATAAATGAATAAATTGTCCAATCTATTGATTTACCGAATGTAATACATTTTAATACAAATGGGTGAATTCATGTAACTGCATTCTTATCTTGGTAGATTTTAAGAGAAAAGAAAAATAACAGAATAGTTATTAGAATTACAAAGGAGGTATGATGATAACTGGGTGCCTTGGTGTGTGAGTAGTTGTGGTAAGTGAGAATCTTGCACGACTGGAAAATGACCTTTTCATAGAGATTGGGCCCCTGAATACAGAATGCAAGAGTTGTTTTCTCTTATAGCTGCCATACTTATTGCTACTTTGATCTCCACGAGCTCTGTATTTTGACGACGACAACGGTGACGACAAAGGGTGGTGGTCCATAGAAACTGACTTCCCAATAATTTTATTAATGGACTGATCATCAATTATATCAATTATTCTGTGGAGGCTGTTGTTATTATTATGTCTACCCAAATCACTAAGAGAATGCCACATTAATGCAGGAAGAGGAGGAGGAGCTTGAACATCACCATTATTGTGTATGGTTTCTTCCGCCGCCTCCTCTTCGTTAGTAGTTTCAGTGTCACTCGTAGTTCCAGCATGGAGCGGGAGGTCAATGACCACCGTGTATGCTGGAACTACAGGAACACTGGCACGACGACAAAGAGGGCAGGTGGATTGAGACTTGAGCCATGTCTCAATGCAAGGAGGATGAAAAGCATGGGTGCAGTTGGGTAACACCCTAACACTCTCTCCCTCCTCAAATTCACTCAGACAAACACAACAGCTATCGGATCTGTCATTGCCTCTCTTGTACTTCCACACTGCCATCCACTCCAACGCATTATTCTCCTCTAATAAGTTGCTGCCAATGTCGGTTGCGGTCTCATGGATTGACTCGTCGTTGTCATCATCATTGCTGTTAACTCTGCGGCAGTTATAGTAATAACTTGCAAGAATAAAAGCTGATGCCAAGATCCCAGCCATGGCAATTATGAGAGGGGAAAATTTTGGGCTTGAATGAGGAGGTGGTGTTGATGGAGGAGGATACAGTTTATGTATGTCACACCACTCTGATGATGAACAATCTTTGCTGTTCATATATGAAATCCAACTTCTTGGATCGCCAAGAAAGGCCATATCATCATATGATGAATAATACAACACTTTCCACAGTGAATGATGATGATGATATATATATATACACACACATACTCTACCATATCGCCTTACAGTCTTTACCATATAACCCACCTTACTTTATACAATTAAGACGTGAATGGCAATTAAAAAAAACAAACGTCATAAAATGAATGTGTAAAATTAAAATTAAACTCATATAATAAATGATATTTAAGGGGAAAAAAAGTTGTGTACTAATTTCTTACTTATTCACGTTATATATATAAAATTTTATATACACTATCATTGTTTATATCTCTGTTATACATATTTTATTTTTTATTAAAAATAATTGATAAGAGAAGATAAAAATAACTATTGTTTTTTTTTTTTTGGTTCTGATTCAAATTTTCAATGTTTAATTTCAGCTTTTATGGGTTTATTGGCTCTTTATTGGCTGAGTAGTGTAGGCTCTATAGCATAATTGTTGACTTTATTATTTCTATGTCCAAAAAATTTTCATACTAGAGATTTTATTATTTATGTGTGCTTGACGTGTTGGCTTATTAGATATAAAAATACATGAATGGTTTAAAGACACCTAGATTTATTCATAATCAATATATTCGAGAAGATCTTACTTTCTATTTTAATCACCTCTTAATTTACTTTTTTTCCATAAGTAATACAAAACTAAACTTCACAGTCTTTTCTATTTTTAGTTTTATCTTTCTTGGTTAAAATGCATTGTTTTTCATTGACGGAAGGGTATACTACTAGTACTACCAGTATTGATGCCGTTGGTTTGGGAATTTAATAATAATAATAATAATAATAATAATAATAATAATAATAATAATAATAATAATAATAATAATTAGGTATAAGGTATTGATGAATTATGATGAAGAAGTAGCTAGATATATATGCGGAGAAATAATTTGGCCGTCAAGTTAGTTGAAGGTGGAGTAATTTGGCCGTCAAGTTGATGACAAGTTTCTTTCTGCTTTCAAATGTCTCACTTTACTTAGGGCATGCATGATCATATCCAAGATCATTTTTACTTTTCTGGAAATCATTGCCATTTAAATAAACGAGTCACAGAAGACAAATAGTTTAAAGAGGCTGGACTTTTGCTATTATTCAATGAGGCATGGCACTCCATTATATTCATATCTGTCCTTTTAATTTACATTCTCTATCTCTATGATGGTCTCTTTCTCCTCCCTATAACTAACTTTAAGGACAATTTAAATTTGGGTCTATATATATATTTTTTTGGGTAAGATAAATGTGACTGGATATTAAAATTAGTCTCATATTAAAAAGAGCAAAGAGAAGTGAGAAATTTATAAGATAAAAGGCCTATTAACTCAACACCTTAAAAGTTTAAACTAAATGTAATGTTTTCGCATCTTATGTTCTCACTCTTAGTTCCTCCCCGATGGTCGAGAACTCCTCATGGTGACCTAATAATTTTATTATTAACCAATATACAAATGGTGAATGTAGTTTGCTTAATCTGCGTATACACACATTATTATTATTGTGTTATGTAATAGGGTAAATTATAAAAATCTAATTTATTTTCATTTTTTATACAAAATTTAGGGAAAACTGTTATATTTCCTATTAGTGTTTGTCTTTGTCTTTTTTTTTTTATGAAAAATAACATAAAAATACATTAATTTATTATTCTATAACACAATATCTCTGTTTATTTTTCATCTATATATCAAATACAATTTGTAATCTCTTTATTCCTTCTCAGTGTAATGTGTTTTATAAACAAACGAAACCTATATACAGACCAATATATTGCAACTAATGTTTTGAATTTATATAGTATTCTTGGACTTGAAAATACAAGCGAACGTGGCCCCAACCTAAGCTTCTAGGCATCTCGTGGTCTAAAAATATGCACATCATTATCAATCCTTATTTTCCTTTTATAGTGCATGCAACTTTAAGTGTTGTCAGCTCTTCGTTAACGAATACTCACACTTCAATTGATGATTTCATTTATGATTCAAAAATGACAGTTAAACGCCATCCCGTGCGTAGCTAGAACCATGACTATAAGTAGCAAAACAACTCATAAGAAGTCATGGAAACTAATTAATAAATAAATAAATTATTCGAGTTTAATGCTTTTGATGTACCTGATATATATATAATATATTTACCATTAGAACATTATTCCAGTATCTTGCTACACTTTTTCATAAAATGATTGTTTTTTTTTAGTAATGATAGATGACCGGCACATTTTATTATTTTTTGTTAGCAGTGAGTCATCAATATTAAAATGAGTTAGTTATTAAAAACATCATAATTGATAATTTGACTAAAGAAATTAAATTGTTGATTACATATACTGATCGAAATAAATCAAATAAATACACATTGAAAATGATTAAATTGCATTATTTTTATCGAGTTAAATACTTTAGTATGTGTTAAATAAAAATAATTGACGTACAGAAAATTTTCACCACCCAGTCCTTCAGTCAAGATAGAGAGTTTGAACTCCATTTTGGGTATGGAAAACATTTTTATTACTAGTCATTTGTGTTTAATAAGAAGACTAACAATGAAGAGATTAGTCACCATGTTTGAAACTGAATACTCTTGGAACCATTTATATCTATAACAAAAGACAAACATCTTAGATTCTGATCTATGAGATATTCAAAATATAACATGTAAGTGCTATATCTGTTATCTATCCTCTGAGATGTGAGAATACTAGATTCAATGGCTTTGTGAATCATGTCACACCAATGATCATCAAATACAAGTATAATACAACTATGTCACCTTTGGTCACATAACTGACTAACACTCAACAAATTATGTGTAAGATTATCTACATTTAGTACATCAGAAAAATAAGGTGAGAATCATTTTTAGCAACATTACCGATACCAATGACTTTGCGTTGAACTCCATTGGCAAACTTGACTAAGTCACAACATTAATTTTTGGGAGGAAAGTGAGTAGAGGGCCAGGGAGATAGAAAAGAGGTTTATAAGGAGGTTAAGAGTAAAAATGGAACTTATAAAAACGTTTTAGAACAAAATTAAATCAAACCAAATGTATTTTTGTAAATTTGAAAAACGTTAAGAATAGAAACATACCTTCTTTTTTTTTTTTTAAATAAAAATCATACAATAAAGATAGTAACAATATCAAATTTGGAAATGGCATCACTTCCTTGCTACTTGCTAGAAAATGCAATATTTCTAACAGACATAGTAGTTTGCAATAGTAAAGAACTTGCTCATTGCTATTTGTTCTGCGCTTCTTGTGATTTTGTGGAGCCATTATGCCAAAACTATCATTAAAGCTCTATTTGGACTCCTTTGGTTGCAGAAAAATAAATGAAGGAAAAAAAAATTGTCATATGCTATGTACTTAAACTTGGAGACGAAAATTTTGTTGTTGTCTTCCTATTTCTAAATAGAATTATGAAACTTTACACTTTTACAGCTAACCATATCTTATTGATATCTTAAATGGTTTGGATGCAGCACAATTAAGCGTCCATCGAATACTTTGTTTCCTTGAGGCATTTCTAATTCAATAAGAAGTCAAGAACAGTGATTGTATTCCATTGCAAAAGATCACTAGGTGAACAATTCACACTTATGGTGTTTCCAATTGTTCATGACAACCCTGCTCTTCTTTGTCATTATCAATATCAGCTTCTTCGATGGTCTTTCGGCTAAATTTTAGGTTAACAGCTCGCCCCATTAATTCCTGCATCAACCACCAAAGCATGAACTAATTTTCCTTCAACAGAAATGTGATACAATTGTAATAATGAAGATAACAACATAAACCAAACAAAAAGCATAAGAGAACTTTAATGAGCACAATTTCAGTTCAGTGGGACCAAAATATTAAGAACTTAAATCGAGAAGAACTCAAACAAGTAAGAGACATTAGTTATGCGAAACATCCTGTTTAATTCAGTCTCCAACATCAAGAGAGATATTATTGTGTTTGATTTCATCATTCTTCTTCCGGTTAGTAGTTCAACATACATAAACAAAAGACACCATAAGACTCCAACATGCCCCTCCATACTTGACTGCTTCTAAAATCGAATCTGATAATCATTCTATCCTAGGTTTTTTGATGACACAATGTGACAATGTACACATTCCAAATTCAAGAGGTGTATTGATAGAAAGTTGGCAACAGGAAAAATATATCTGTAAAGATAAATTCATGAAGATTGTCAGACATTGAACACATTGAGACTCTTGCATCCCATGCGTGTCAAACAATTTCATATTTAAGATTTTTTCTACAGTCCCCCCCCCCCCCCATAACAATAAATTAATAAATTGATATGCTGCATATAAAAGATTAACATATTAAACACAACTATAATCACCTTCCCATCCAAAGCAGAAATGGCATCCTCTGCTTCCTCCTTTGAAACAAAAGAAACAAATCCATACCCAGCACATCTTCCAGAAGTACTGTCAAACACAACTCTGGCTGAAACCGGTTCTTTAAAATTCTCAATGACGAATTCTCTGAGATGGCTGGATCTTACTTTCCAAGCGAGATTGGATGCATAAATTTTATAGCGTGTCTCTCCGGCAGAAGGATCCAGAGGACGTGGTTTCTTAAATCTCTTTGCAAGCTCTACTTTAATTGTCCGGCCCGATATTTGCTGCATAGAACAATTTGAGTAAGCAACGTTGTTTCCAAAACTTATAGATTTAGTTATCATTCACCTTGGCATATGAGAAGAGAGCTAGAAGAGTCATCGGTAATGTGAATAGAAGACCAACTTCCTCTAGTGGAATAAGACTTGATTTTTCACTATGTTTTATTTATCATTAACCTTAAACATGTATTTGTATATGCAAAAGCATTATTACCCAATAACATTTTAGAGTTTATTTGGATTGTGTTTTCGTTTTTTCATTTTGTTGTTTTCACTTTCTTTTTTATTCACAAAAATCCTGAAAATACGAAACTGTGAAAATAGTAAACAAAGCCAGAACTAAACATGCCCTAGGATGTTCAAAGGACATTGCCATAGCCCATAGCAAGAGTATGTAAGTCCAAGCTTTTCAAATCGGTAATGCCACCCAAAGTTACCACTTTATTTACCATAAGGTCTATAATTTCATGCAAGTAACATCTATAATTACACATTTATTACCTCTAATATTACTCAATTACATTAAGGAATGCAAAATAAATTTGAGCTACTTTACACTGATTTCTACTGTGTCTCAAACATTTTTGTTTTTCAATTTGATAAGCCCTAGTGTGTAGAACAATGTATGAGTTATGAAAATTGAAAAGCAAAGCAACTTACAAGAGAGTGGAATTTATGAATAGCAGCCTGAGCCTCTTGGGGAGAAGACATGGTAATGAAGGCGAAGCCAGTCAATCCACCTTCTTTTTTCTTTATCATCTGCCATAGCCATAACAATTCAAATTGGAAAGAGAGAATGGAACATTGAAAGCATACGAAAAGAAGAGAAGAGAAGAGAACCTCACCTCGACATCGGTAACAGTTCCGCATTGAGAAAAGAGAGAGTTGATATCTGCGGGGGAGAGGGACCATGGCAAGTTAGAGGCGTAAAGCTTGGTGTGGTTTGTGTTTGTGGTGTGATGGGGAACTTCATTTTGCAAATGGAAAGGGGCAGTGGGAGTGGAAGAAGCAAGAGAGGCGCAGACACGTGTGCGGAGGAAGGTTATGGATATGGTTTGGGGCGGTTTTGTGTTGTTGGGAAAGCAACAAGGATGAGCTCCTGCTGCTAACACTCTCAAACTTGATTCTAAAGCAGCCATTTTCATTCCTTCGGAGTTCCTAACAGGGCAGCCGCGCTGCAAGAATCAACACACTATCTTAAATTTCTCTCTAAGTCTATTATTATAGCGAGTTTTTGTCCCCAAAAAGATGACCATCGAAATTTATGATTACTCAATTTAGATTATAACTCAATTAGCCCTCAACTCCATTTTAATTAATAGCCCGCAAAAATTATGGTGCTTTTCATTTTGAGTTTTTGTGAATATATGAGATTATGAGCGAATGAAAAATGGGATTGAAGGGTGAAAGTTACGATTTCAAATTTTAGAAATCTAAATTGAATAAGGTATAATTATAAATTTTGGAGTATTTTAAATTATGATTATAAATTTAAGGGTTTAAATTCACTAACTATAAATTTTATGGGTAATTTTGAGTTACAACTAACATTTTAAAGGCAAAATTAATTTTCAACCTCTATTATAGTATGAATTTTTAAATACACCTTCTATATTTCTATACATCTTATTTAGTAAATATTAGTTAAAAGAAAATTCATAAAATATATAAATACAATGTATGGTAACACAAAAATAGTTATGTATAATAGATAAATAGTATACCTCAACATAGAAATTAAAATTAAAAAAAAAATAATACATGAAGATATAAAATAATAAACGTAAATTATTTTTTATTTATATAAGTTAGTATAAAAGAATTACAAAACAATTAATCATACATTAAACTCACTAAGTATAAAAGTGACGTAAATATTTGAATTTGATTAAATTAACTTATCTATTACTAATCAAATAAATGCATCAAACTTAATCCAAAACAAATGGATCGAAATTAAATTTAAAAAAAATAATATTATTTAAATAAATAATTTTTAAATAAAATATTATTTCAGTATTAATAATTAATATAAAAATAATATTTAAATTAAATTTTATTTAACATCGAAATATAAAAATAAATTACTTAATTGATTAAATCAGTTGTTGATATAATTATTGTTTGAAAAATTCCTAAAAGCTTAAACACAAAAATAATGTAAAAAGGAAAAATCCTTAGCAAGCCCCCAGAAAGGCCACTACTACACCTGATCCTCTCGTTAGACCCTTGTTGCTGCGCCCGTCCACGACGCCTCAATCCGAGCCGTGAATGCAAGTCAGAGCCCTGCGACACCGGCTTTCTCCATGACGAAGGGCGTCCTTCTCCCGCGAGCCACGCCACCATTTACACCTTCCACTATTACCCACTGGCGTGCCACCAAGCCTACACTTCCCTTCACGCAGAAACGCTCTATCATAGCAACACAACCCCCACTACCATGCTTCCTTCATGACTTCTCTAAGGTTTCCCTTCTTCCTTCTTCTCCTCCTCCAGTTTCTTTCCTTTCTTTCCATTCACTCTTTTACTCATTCTCCTGCCTTTGCACTTCAACATTACTCTTTCAGTAAATGGTGATTTACTCGTCAAAATTCATATTGGATTGCCATGCTTAATTTCATGCTTCAATTTCGAAAACCTGTCTCTTATTGACTCTGCTGTTGATCATGAATTGTGAGCGCTTAGTGGGGCTTTCAACTGTGATGTGCCTGATAAATTATACAAGAGAAAGTTAAAGTGTTTTCTTACTCATACTGAACTTGAATGGCATTTAGGGATGTTTGGTTGGGTTAAAAAGTGGGGTGGATTTCCATGGGTGAGTGTGATGTGCTTGATACATTATTTATTGTCTTTTTTTTTTTTTTAGAAAAAAAAAACTTTTTCCCTCTTTACAGTACAGAATACAAGTACAAAGTAACTGTGTCGAATGTCTTGTCTCACATGGCCTTAATCCTTTATCAGTGATAGTTTGATGCATGCATTAGTCTGTCACCACTTCTATACTAACGTTTAATAAAATAACTGTAGTATTGCCTTTGAGATTGATATGCTTTAAAATGTCTTCAGGTGCTCTCACGAACTGCTTGTTCATCCTCCAGGAGAACTAATTCTAATGGTCTGTCTTATTCCTCGCGAGTCTCGTTAGCTAAAGCTGTATCAATCAACACAAACATGTCAAACTACTGTACTCATTCAACGGATGAATTCTGTTCCTCAAAGAGAAGATCAAGAGGCCCAGTTATGGCAGCTAAAAGAGCTGCAGAAGGTAGTGCATTTGTTATCTCACATCATGAATTTTCAAATTATTGTTTCTTGTCATGTTAATTGAAGAGAATAAGCATACACGTCCAAGGTTAATTACAATACTTGTCATATCATTAGGAGTCACACAAGAAGATGGTAAATACAAGCACACAGTTGATCTTCCCAAGACAACATTTGGTATGAGAGCAAATTCATCACAAAGGGAGCCTGAACTTCAGAAAATATGGGAGGAAAATCAAGTATTAAAGAACATTGCTGATAGAAACACTGGAGTAAGTTATTATGGTTACTCCCTTAAGCTTCCACCATGCAATTATATGTACTTATTGACATCTTTTGAATAAAACAATGATCAGGGAAATTTCATTCTCCATGATGGTCCACCATATGCAAACGGTGATCTTCACATTGGCCATGCCTTAAATAAAATTTTGAAGGATATTATAAATCGTTATAAGGTATCTTTCGCAATTTTTTTGTCACACTGTATATGAAGTATAATTTAAATCCACCTTCCCCTTTTTTATGATGTGTATTGTATCCTAAATTGCTAATGCACTTGTGAGTAAATATAAGATTTTTCCGCACTTTTATTTGTGGGCAGCTCCTTCAAAACTATAAAGTTCATTTTGTTCCTGGTTGGGATTGTCATGGCCTACCAATTGAATTGAAAGGCAAGTGTTATCTCCTATCAAATATTGCTTGCTCCCTTTTATTTCACCTGCCTATGTATAAGTTGACATGGGTATGCATTTCTGCCCATATATTCAGTTACATATTTTGAGTGGTATAATTGTTTTGAAATATTTCAGTTCTGCAGTCACTGGATTGGGAGGCTAGAAATAATCTTACACCGTTGAAATTGAGAGCAAAGGCTAACAAATTTGCCAAAGAAACTGTTAAAAGTCAGATGTCATCTTTTAAGGTACCTTTCGTATTCGCACCTGGCTTTGTCTTTTCCATGGCATTACTTTGTGGTAACTTTGCTCTATAGACATCTTGCAATTCTTACAGTTTTTGTTTTGTTGTAATTGTTGAGAAAATGTTTGTTCCTTGAACATGGTACTAAATGTTTCCAGCGCTATGGAGTATGGGCAGACTGGAATAATCCTTATCTTACTCTAGATCCAGAATATGAAGCTGCCCAGGTAGCTGGTACAGCCTTTCTCTTTTACCATTTTAGAAATTCTAGAATTTAGCACTTTTGAATTTATATGTTATTATGGTGTATTATTGATCTGAAAATTTAGAGCTTGGATTATTGTACCATGAGAGCTTTATTAGAATGACTCTCAAAGCATTCTAACTAGACCAAGTTAGACTACTAATATTGCTTTGGTATTCCTGTACACCCAACTTCATGTGATATAGTTTGGATGTTTCTTCTCCTAGATTGAAGTATTTGGCCAGATGGCATTAAAAGGCTATATCTATAGAGGCAGAAAGCCTGTTCACTGGAGTCCCTCTTCGCAGACAGCACTTGCTGAGGCCGAGTTGGAGGTAATTTGAAGTAGAGTTAATGTTCAACTCTGTTGTCAAGATATGTGGAACATTAAAGTACTCCTTGAAATATTTTTACATTGACTTGGTCATTCATATATGAAGTAATCATCAAAGTATCAGAATGATTTATAAATATATTAAAGGACTAAATCACTAAATAGATTTGTTAAAATTTAGAGAAAGCAAGTTGATGTCTAAAATCTTGGAAGGCCTTTTTTATTTTTGGTTTCAAAAGAAGAAATTTTATAACACGAGAAGACATCTGGCTTTAAGGACTAAGCTGATATCACATATATCATTGAAGAACTATTTTTGATAATTTTTTTTCTTCTTTGAAATATCATTATGTTGAAAACCTCTGGTCTAATGCCTATCACTAGTGTACCATAGAATCCAAAGGCAAGTAAAAGCAGTATGATGTTGTATATGAGGCTAGTGTATTCTTGTTACCACCTCTTTTTGTTTTTTTTCAGTATCCTGAAGGGCATGTTTCGAGAAGTATATATGCCGTTTTCAGACTTGTTGGTGCTCCTGTTGTGTCAAATGACCTGCTACATGAATTTCCAAATTTATGCATTGCCATATGGACAACAACTCCTTGGACTATTCCTGCTAATGCAGGTAGGTTTTTCATTTCATTGCATTTCTTATGTTCGCTTATAACTCGTGGATGTATTTGTTATTGCTTTCTCTAGTCATAAATACGAAGCATGGACACTGACACGACATAGGACACGTGGACACACTAATTTCAAATTTTTGTTAGATACGAGGGCACGACATATATATGATTTTTTCCGGATAAACTATAGTGATATCTTGATATTTTATTGACATGAAAATACAAACAAACCATTTCAAATACTTTTTTGTCTCTTTTAATTATATAAAACATTGTAGATAATTTGCATTAATAATTAGTAAACATATTATTTCTTTCCTGAATATAGTTGAAGAATAAGGTTGGAGATGCCTACACATGGTTGTCTTTGGGTGTATTGAGGCATTCTGAAGAAGTGTTCTTTTATTTTTCATTAAGACAGCTGCATATGGAAGATATGCAGGTTGGATGAGACAGGTGTCATTGATTGTTGTGTCTGCAAATGTGTCCGGCATGTGGACACAACAACTCAACAAACTTTCCATGCTTTTTACTCCTAATGGCCTCAGTACTAGTTGTATTTATGTGAATTTCTTAGTGGTAAGCTGCAATGTCTATAATTTGAAAAAGGAGCATTCGATATAGTAAAGCTTACCAAATAACAAAAACAAAATGGTCGCAGCCTAGCTTTTTCCCATTGGGAGATGACATCATGGATTTAATAACCCCATAATGTCCTATGATAGATTGTGCAGTGCTGTATTTGTTTGTATCTGTTTTAAGTATTAGTTTCATCCAGTCAAGATATGAAAGTAATTCATTATCTTTTCCCTTGAGACTTTGCTAAAGTAGACTTAAGCTAAAAAGGTATATTTATTTCTGCTGCAAGTATTGTTACTTCCTCTGATACCTATGGCAAGAAAGGTGCAAGAAGTTAATAGAATTGTTTGTGTGCACCTTTTTCTCTTTAGAAATGTCATCTGAGTTTGTTGTTGATAGCATTATTATTGGCTCTCTTCTAGTAATTTTTTGTAAGAGCCTTTCAATTGACAGCTTACTGGTCAACTGCTCATAATTTTGATTCTCATATACCCATTATTTAAATTTAATTTATATACCACTCTTTCTCATCTTCATGTCTGCTTATTTTTCATGCTCAGCTGTTGCAATAAATCCCAAGCTTGAATATTCTGTTGTTGAAGTAGAGTCATTAGATGAACGTGCCTCGTCTTCTGGTGAAAATAAAAAGAAAAAGTTTGGAAATATTTTAAAGGATGAGAAGATACCATGTCTCATCGTAGCTTCAGAACTTGTGTCAAGGTTAGAGGCAAAATGGGGTGTGAAGCTTGCTGTCAAGAGAAGGCTTTTAGGTTCTGAATTGGAAAACTACAGGTTGTTAGCAGTTTGAAAATGAACAGCTAATTTCTTTGATTTAATTTTGCAGCTGTTACTTGTTTTCTAATATATTCTCTTTATTAATGAGAAAAAAATTGCACTAAGGGCATGATTTGTCACTAATTTCAGATACCTCCATCCGATAGATAACAGGGAATGTCCAGTTGTAGTTGGGGGAGATTATATTACAACAGAAACAGGAACAGGATTAGTCCATACTGCTCCAGGACATGGTCAAGAGGATTATGTAACTGGTCAGAAGTATGGGCTGCCCATTGTTTCACCAGTGGATGACCGTGGGATATTCACTGAAGAAGCTGGACAGTTTAGTGGGCTTGATGTTCTTGGTGAGGGTAACACTGCTGTTGTGAAATATTTGGATGAAAATCTGTCACTTATCCTAGAAGAATCATATGGCAAGTTCTTCCTTTCTCTCATCGCAAACTCTCTTAATGTTCTGCAAATTTATTCTAGACTTTGTCATTAATCATCATAATGTGGTTTCTGCTATGTTTTCTGATTTAGAACACAAGTATCCATATGATTGGCGAACAAAAAAACCGACAATATTTAGAGCAACAGAGCAATGGTTTGCATCAGTAGAGGGATTTCGTGATGCTGCTATGGGTGCTATTGGCCATGTTAAATGGGTTCCAGCTCAGGTACTCTCTTTTAAAGTTTCTTATTCCTATATAATTCTGCTCCTTTTATATTTGTAAATCTGTTCTGCTAGAAATACGCTGCTTATCATATTTGTTGCTGTCTTTCTTAGGGGGAAAACAGAATCTCAGCTATGACCTCCAATCGCTCTGATTGGTGTATATCCCGACAAAGGACATGGGGTGTCCCAATTCCTGTCTTTTATCATCTGCAATCAAGAGAACCTCTCATGAATGAAGAAACAATCGATCATATAAAATGTGCGTTCAAGAGAATAACAAATTCATATTCTATTTTTTTTGTCAACTATCAAATTGATACTTTCCACTATCCTTTTGTGTATAATTTTATTATTATTATTTTGTTTATCCCCTCCCCTATTTTTTTGGGTGTAAGTACTATCTCAATAATTAGAAGATATATATAGATGTTATTTTCTTCATGTTTTACATGCAATAAAAAATATTCCAACATTGCTTTATTGATATGCTCTTATAATGCATGTTAGCCCTATGAAACTAACATGTCCTAAAATTCATTTTCAGCTATTATAGCTCAAAAGGGTAGTGATGCATGGTGGTACATGACAGTTGAGGACCTTCTCCCACCTAAATACCGTGACAGAGCAGCAGAATATGAAAAGGGAACTGACACAATGGATGTATGGTTTGATTCAGGTACAATGTTCTGGTGCCATCCATTTTTAATCGTGACCAGTACATTGTTTTATAAGATCCTACACACTTTTAATACTTTCCTATAGGCATATTACTGTAACTATAGTTAGTAATGTCTTGCTGATGTTTGTCAATGGTAACGCCTAACTACTAAATATATTTATTACACCTGAGATATTAATCATATCCATGGCCTTAATAGTATGTTTATTGGGTGTTACACTGTTGTTTCTGATAGTGTCTTTGTCCATAGTGGCTTGAACCTGGGTCCTAAACCGTAATCCCAAGTCCAAATCCCAGCTATCCGAGTTAACCGTGCTTTCATGTAGTTGTCCATATTTATGTTAGCATCTACTTCCTTTTGAATTTTGCTCTTGGTTTTATGTTTATATAATTTTTTTTTTT
>JASCZI010211475.1:100707-116062 GCA_036250425.1 Stylosanthes scabra | reverse complement strand
ATCGATAAGCATGCACTCTGTCAGCTTGAAAATGTTGTAAAAACCATTCAAGGGAATTATGATAATTACCAGTTTTTCAAAATATTTCAGGTGATTTATTTTAGATCCTGGTGAAAACCATTATTCATGTGTGTGTAATTTATCTATATTTTTTTCATTTCTTTGTTTGATTTGCCAAAAGTTATTTGTCTTTCTCCCATTCTCAGATTTTGCAGAGGTTTGTCATTGTTGACCTGTCAAATTTTTACTTCGATGTTGCCAAAGATCGACTTTATGTTGGGTAAGTTGCTTCTGTTCGTTTTTACTTGCTTCTTATACACCTTATTCCCCATTGTGCATATATGCAAGTACAATTATGGATGGATGTTTAGGTTTCAATATAAAGCTGCACAATTTGGTCATCTATATCAATTTGCAACACAAGATAATAACATAAAGATGTTGACTGTTTTGCATTTTTTTTCACGTTTCCATTTTGTCCTATAAAACATTTTGTTTCGTGATAATTTGCAGTGGTTCAACAAGTTATACAAGGAGAAGTTGCCAAACAGTTCTTGCAGCTCATCTCCTGTCCATTGTACGAGTAATAGCACCGATTTTGCCCCATTTAGCTGAGGATGTGTGGCAGAATCTTCCTTTTCAGTACACAACTGAGTATGGTTCTGTTGCCAAGTACGTATTTGAAGCAAAATGGCCTGCCTTGAATGAAAGATGGCTTGACATCCCCGTTGAAGAAATTGAATTTTGGGGAAAGATTCTTGAGGTCCACTCTCTCTCTCTCTCTCTCTATATATATATATATATGTATACACACACACACACACACACCACTGTATACCTCCATACATCCCATTTACAATACAAAAAATGTAAACATCAACACAAAAAAATTTACAAAACACATGAATACAACATACAATAGCACATAGCACAGAGATAGTGTACCTCAACGCAGAAATCAAAATAGAAGAAAAAGACAAGGGGTCTATGGAGGTGTACAGTGGTACACGTAGATTAATTCTTATATATATATAACCTAGCTGATAAGAGGGAATATCACTTTTTTTTTTTAAAACGCAATATCAAACATTCTATAGTATCTGATATGGGATTTTGAGCATCTCCTAATACCCCAAGTCCCTAAGCATTCTATAGAGGATGAGCATCACAGTGAAACAAAAAATGATGAACCAGTTCCTAAGGAAGAAATCATGCAATAATGCATGCCAATCTTGTATCCCAGATAATGACATGAAACACCATGAGCAGTGCCCACCATCGGGAAAACTTATAAGTAGTTATATCCGAAATAAAATCTCCATTGATAAAGGAATAACTTATAATTTAGCATTCCTTTTGCATATACTGAAGTATATAAACTACGGACTAGCTCGCATTTTTTGCATCTTTACGGGCGTGGAAATCTTTTAATTTAGCAAGAAGGAAATAACACATAGCCATAGAGTGTATTTAGGACTCTCAGATGTCCTGTTTTGATGTTTTCTTTTATATAATTTTTTATTATTGATTTTGCCTGCAGTTACTGCTAAATAAATTGGGGAAAAAATTGAAGAGAGTATCTTAAAGTTTACTTTTTCAAGCTTCCTAGAATGGTTTAGTTAATTTGTTTATTAGATATATCTTTGTGTTGGTAAGTCTATTGGTAAATGGAATCTTGTTTTACCAGCTGAGAACAGAGGTGAATAGAGTCTTGGAGGTTGCCCGAACTGGAAAACTAATTGGTGCTGGTTTAGATGCGAAGGTTTACATTTATTCTTCTGATGCCAGCCTTGCATTCCAACTATCTGAACTTTGTGAAGCCAAAAATGATGCCGATACATTGCATCGCGTATTCATAACATCACAGGTATGTGTACAGGCAGTACAGTTACAAGGCATATAACTTTCAGTGACTAGTTAACGATAATTGAATTGATTTGAGGGTATAATTTTACATTTTTATTCTATACTCTCCAATTATATTACACAATCTTCCGCCACTATTTTGCTGGGGAGTAGGCCGGTGGTTGGCCTGGCAGTTGGCTGAGGACAGCTGTGGGTCAGCCAGGCTGTCAGTTTGCTGCGGTCGGCCTGGTTGGTCAGCTGGGGTTGGCTAGCCAAGCTCGACGGGCTTCCCCTCAAACCCCTTCTTTTTACACCAATATCTAAGGGTAAAATTGAGCTTTTACATGTAAAATACTAAATCATTTAAATTCCATTAAAATCATCTAAAAAATGAGAGGATTTGAGTTTACTTATAAAATAAATTCATGATATTTAAAAATCAAATCAATTTCTTTTTTTTTTTTTTTTTTTTACATATTCCAAACAAAATTGATTTACAAATCAAATTTAATTCCAAAGGGTTCCCTTGGTGGTTTTGCCTATGATTTTGCTTTGCTTCCTTCATTGATTTATCTTTACGGTGTTTAGAGAGAGAAAGGTGGAACATTACAGTTACTTAGATCTGAGTGATTTAATTAAAACTCTGCAAATCTAAACTTGCACATGCCTTCTTAATATTTAGTTTAAAACGGTCATTGATTTATTTTGTATCCATTATTGTTACTTATTCATCAACATGACTAGTTTACACCTGAAATTGATCAAGTTTGGCTTCTATGTTCAAGATTCTCCTATTCCTTATCCATATGGGTCATTCTAGCATTTATACTAGCATTGTATAGAATCAACATTCCTCCATTTGCATTTCCAAATCCACCCGGTGATTTTTTTTTTTATCGTTCTTAAATGTTCGATTGTCAATATACAGGCTGAGATTATTCCTTCATTGGATGATGAACATGTCAAAAATATACCATACAGTGGTGAATGCCTAATTCAGGGAAAGACTAAAGTATGGATTGGTGTGTCACGTGCTACGGGTTCAAAGTGTGAAAGATGCTGGAATTATTCAGAGCAGGTTGGTTCAATCTCGGACCACCCTACCCTCTGCGGCCGCTGCTATTCTGTTATTGCCGTTCAGATGCCTCCCGAAGTAGCTGCAGTGAGTTGAGATTTCATGGAAGTCGACCTATTTTTGGAATAACAACTTCAATTTTGTTTACTAATTGAAATATTGAATCAAGGTCCTTTAGGACTTAATTTTTAATAAAATGTAATTGCATGACTTGTTTCTACTACCATTTATTATTATTATTAATATTATCAAATGTTCTCATATCATTATTTGTTTGAAGCCATTGTTAAGTTCTTTAAATTATGTGTTAATATTAACTTGTCAAAGTTAAACTCTTATGTAATGAATTTTTAGATCACAGGGTGAATTAGAAATTTTGAAGAAAGATCGGTCTGTTCTGTCGTGGCCCCTTTGAGTTGGTCACTGAAAAGGTTTTAATATTACGAAATAAAAAAGTTTAAAGCAATAATATCTGAAGTTTTTCTATTTGTTCTAATTTGACACAAACTTAGCTTGAAAAAGATTGAAACAATAATATCTAAAGTTTTTAGATCTAATGATGATTTGAGTCAAGTTTAGACCGATAAGACTCGAAATAATAATACCAAAAACTTATTCTTGAGAATTATGATAGTAATTCAAGTGCCAACTATGTTGCACAGATGTAGGTACCGCACCGTACCTGTACTCGGTTCTAATATACATACGAGGAACGAAAAATTTTAGGAGAAAATGGTACGGATGCGTCGTATGAATTATGTTAGGTGTATATCAAAATTAGTCATTATTATATAGTATACATTAAAATATATAGGGATGACTGATTTTGATGTAAAGATAAAATTGTTGTGCATGTATATACATGTAACTTGTATAAATTTTATATCAAATTTTAATAATTTTTTAATATTAGGGAGGCTAAAATGTACATAATGGGAGGGCCAAAGTTAAAATTAAGTTTATTTTGTTAATAACTTTTTAATGTTAGGAGGCCATTGCCCCCCTCCCTAACACAAGCCTCCAGCCAGGGCGGCGCGTAGTACAAAAAGGGGCAATGCCCCCAAATTAATAAATTTATATATAATTTTTTCACTTTTTATACTTTAGCCTCTTAAATTTTATGTTTTCTCCCCTTACTTATCTATATTCTCATCTTGGCTCCACCTTGAAAATGCTCTTAGCTCCGTCCCTTGTTCCACCATTATGTATAATACATATTGAAATATATATTGATGAGTGATTTTGGTGTACATATAAAATTATTGTGTATGTATATACACGTAATTTCTATAAATTTTATAGCAAACTTTAATAAAGTATGTTTTATATCAAACTGACATTAAATTAATCTAAGTAATTAATCTTAAATTAAAAAATTAATATTTAAATAGTTTATATAATCAAGTTAATATCTTAAACAATATATTTAAATAGTTTTGAAATAATAAAAAATAAAAAATCTATTCAAAACAGCGTAATTTTAAACTAATCTAAATGGAAAAAGTTAACTAAGCCATACTCAATAAATATCCAAAACATATTTGTGCAAAACAATTTTCTTTTGGTGCACGTACCCATACTCATTAAGTTGGAAGCGTACTGAAGCCATATGTATCCATGCAACTAACTTGGTTTAAAAGCTTTTTATCTTTTTTGGATCCGCATGACAGTACTTGTCTCCATTTCATTACATGCTGAGCATTTCAGCTAATTCGGAATCATAATACGAAATTACGAATAACTCACCTTTGACATATAGTATTAGTTTATCGATCCTTTGATTACCAAGTTAAATCGATCAAGTAATTAACTCATTTTTCTGCATTAGATAATTATTAGACTTCGAATAACAGCCTAAATAAAATTCTGATTTACTATGGATTAGTATTTAGTCTGTTGTATGTGTTGGGAAATTTGAACCCCAACAAAAAAGCAAAAAAGTTTATCTATCCTTTAATCACCACTATGACATACGAGATAAGTAAGTTAAACATTAGAATATTATAAAATTAAAAAAAAATACTGATAAAACATAATCAATAATTAACTAGCTAATTTTGTATTTGTTTAAAACAGAATATTTAAAATTTAAAGAGATAAAATATTTAATTTAAATTATTAGTTAATATTAATTAAATTTTTATTAATTATCTAGCATTAGTATTTTTTCATTAAAAAAAAAGTATTTACCTAAAATAGAAAGAGAAGAAAATAAGAGGGCTCACGTACACGTACAGATATAGCTTTTATTTTTCTTTTTTTTTTTTTTTTTTCCTAAGAACATACATGCACAAATTAAATTTACGTAGGTATTTGAGGTAACAGACATTATTGATGCAAATTAAATATAAACACACAAAGGAAGGAGAAGCGTCACCACTCAGCAGCTGTGCATGCACCTATATATCTAAACAAACAAGTAATATGGAAGCCAAACAACACCTACGAAAATCAAGTACTGCACCAATCTCAAGTATATTGAATCACAGCTCCGCTTAGTGAACAACCGCATTATTGCAGGCTCCAACTTTCCGCTATTACCGTAATCATCACCGTAATCCTCTTCTTCTTCTTCTGCTTCCCCCGCATCTGGAGGGTATATTGATGGCCCTTGTGGTGGCGGTATTGAGGGCAGTGGTGGCCGTACTGGACTTGGTGGCCATGGTGGCAGTGGTGGCCGTACTGGACGTGGTGGCCCTGGCCAAGGTGGCAGTGGTGGTCGTTCAGGCCGTGGTGGCCCGGGTGGTATTGGGATCACGATTGGTGGTGGTGGACACTCTATGACAGGGACCCTCGGTGGTGGCGGAGGTGGCGGCAAGGGTGGTGGCGGAGGTGGCGGCAAGGGTGGGGGTTTGGGTTTCTCACACTCAACGCACATTGTTTGTTGGTCATCATTATGGCGAGTAATTTCTGAAAGAGCTGTTGGCGTTAGTGACAATAAAACCCAGAAAATGGAGAAGGTGAGGAACAAGGATAAATTTGCCATTTTGCTTTCCCGCGAGAGAAAGAATTAAGAAATGTTGGGATTGAAAATGCATGGAGGTTAGGCTTTGGTGTGATATATTGGTGTTGATGAGCAGTGACCACAGCATTTGTCGGTGTTTTATCTTTTACAATGTTGTCTCATCAAGATCATCACATATACCAGAGAAAGCATATGAAACACACACTTCATAGCCAAATCTTTAACACTTAGCACAACTCAATGGTTTCATTCACTACTTGAGTCTATGACCTTGTGGGCCAATATATCTTCTGTTTTATTCAACAAAGCTCGATAATTAATCATTTTTTGTCAATATATAGTTAATAACATATTAACACTCATGGCAAATGTGCACTAAAAACTAACTTGAGTTGGTATAATCATCGATTAACAATGAGTATTGGGAGTTTAAATTCTGTTTTTTGTATGTACTATGCGGCAATTTATTAGCCTGCATAAAAACTTAAACGAAGCTTACATCCGTGTCAAATTAGTTTATTTTGCGTATATTGTTTAAATTTTTATGTCATCCCATTATGTTTTTGGCTTCTTCTCTTCCCATTGTTTGTTCTCAATAGAGTACAAGTTGGCAAGACACATGTACAACAGAGATATCTTCCTAGAATAGAATATATTTATTTTCAATTATTATAGAATAATTCTAATTAACCAAAAAAAAAAAAAAATAGAATCATTCTAAGATGGATCCAATCCAACTGTTTGTAATTTTGTATTATTCGCATAGAAGTTGTAACTAGAAGCAAAATATCTTGTATCATTTGGTTCTTTAATGAAACTTACCCCGTAATTAATAATCTAAATATAAAAGAATTTTGATATGCTTAAATTTAATGCTACATCAGGATCATGTTAAAGCAGGTGGTTTTGTTCTAGATATATGAACGTTGCTTATATAAAGAATTTATAACAAGGTTTTTCAGTTTAGATAATAATTTGTAACCAATGAAAATGGGGGGTAGGGAATTAAATGCAAAAACATCGGCCCTTCATCAGTTATATGATATCCTTTATTCCTTTTTGTCTTCTATATTACCGCACCTTTATTTCATTATGAATAATGCTTAATTAAATTATATTGTCATTTCATGAGTTTGAAACTCAATTTGGCTCTCGAAATTTGAATCGGAAGTCAAAATATCCTTGAAATTTAGAGTTATTCAAATTACACCTCAAAATTTAAAATTGTAACTCACGTTGAGCCCAATCCTATTTCTGTTAAGGGTGTGCTGATGTGTTAAGTAACACATTAGCTAACCCTAAACGACGTCGTTTTTTGAGTTTGGCGCCAAACAATCCAAAACGACATCGTATACGCATAAACAGTAAGCCATTTTCACCTTCTTCCTCTTCTTCCTTTGAGCATCGCCTGCGAACACCATAGCCTCCATCAATTGTAGCATGTTCCTCTTCTCCTCTCTTAATCATGATCTTGGCTCATAGTGGAGATGGTCATTGTAAAGTTCAAGTCTTTTGTTCATTCCATCCCCATCACTCAACGTATTTCCCCATGTACATGCGCCTCAGTTAGTTGTAACTTTTTCTGCAAATTTACTCGTTTTTTATGTGTTTTGGAAGGTTCCCCTTTGCTTTGGGTTCCGATAGTAATAGCAGTGTTTGAAATTTCTTATTTGTAAACAACAAGTGGCGGTATCAGACTTGAGTCGGTGCATTTTGTTACTTAACGAAATTTCTTATTTTTTTTCTTGCTGATTTCTTATCTTGTAGCTATGTCTGTGTTCAATTATTGTTTGGAGTATTTGAATGTGATAGAGACTTCTTAATCCTAGTATATGATTATGCTTGTGCATCAAATTTGGTTTGGGAAAATCAAGGTTCTTCTTTATTGTTTTGCTGTCATATTTATATGTTTGCATTTGTTGGTGATAAGCAAAAGAAGACTGAAGTAGAAGAGGTACATGAAGAAGAAGATGATGGATGAGATGACCAAGAATCAACCTTAACACTGATGGTGGCTTCAATTCACTCTTTCAGGTTCCAAACTTCATTCCTATATCTCCATCCTAAATTTGCATAGCCAAAATAGTTGCAATTTTTGACAAATTTGCAAGTTGTAACTCACAAATTGTGATTATTACTTATCGGATTGCCTTGTTATATCCATAGGAAGTCCATTGTGGATAAAGTTTAGCCTTATTTTCTCAAAACATCCTGGAATGACACACTAGCAGTAGCAAGCCTTATCAATTTAGGAGCATCTTCTTGTCAAATTAGCATTGTTTCTTTTTTTTTTCGATAAGTGCACTGCTCACAAAAATCCCAGTGGGAGGTGAGGGAGAAACAAAAAAAAAACACTAAACACCACAAACAATAACAAGAAAGAATGAGCTTGTCAAATTAGCATTGTTTCTAATGAACAAAAATAATCTAGTGTTTATTGAATCATTCTTTGATTGAGTTAAGAAAGAATGAGCTTATCCTGTAATCATAGTGGCATAACACATGATGATTAAGGGCAATCTAACATCCCCTTATAGTATAAAAGGGGAAATATCAGAGTCAGAACTTTCACCAGAATTTTATTAGCTCAATTTGTGGCTATTATGCATTTGTGGCTTATGATTATGGAGAAAAGGTAAAAAATGATTTAGCATTGATACGTGAATGTGTATTAAATACTTATTGCAGAACTAAATGAGAAGACAAATGCTATGTTAAAGGTAATTGCAGAAGATGCAGATTTGTTTGTCAAGCTTGCAGATATGCACTACAAGAAGAGGCCAGAGCTTTTGAGAATGGTTTAAGATTTCTATGGTTGAAGAATAAGAAACAGTGAGATAAAATTTCATTGGGGTTTTATTTAAAAAGAGAGGGGCCAAATTGAGGGAGTATAAAATTTGCCACGTCAATCACAAGTTTTGCTGTTAACAGAAATAGGGTAGGAGCCAATATGAATTATGATTCCAAATATCGGGTACAATTTGAGTAATTCTAAATTTCATTCATTTCTAACCAATTCTAGTGACACGGGTGAGAAGGAAATTATTGACTTCAGGGAGACGGCAGGTTATTGACACACGTTATCTTTTTAAAAATGTTATTTTCATTAAAGGAAATTATGAAGATGATTTTTGCCAATTTACTTTGGAATTTTTGGCTTTTTCAACTTTAGTTCGGCAAATTTTGTAAACAAATG
Organism: Stylosanthes scabra; assembly: GCA_036250425.1. Classification (NCBI taxonomy): domain Eukaryota; kingdom Viridiplantae; phylum Streptophyta; class Magnoliopsida; order Fabales; family Fabaceae; genus Stylosanthes; species Stylosanthes scabra. The sequence continues at coordinate 106,981 of JASCZI010211475.1, read as the reverse complement.
CATTTTGGATAATTCTGCAAACACTAAATCTCCTTGATCATGAATTATACTAAGTGTATACAAAAATCAACCATCAAAATTAACCACCGACGCAAAATACATACCGAAATATAAAATACACATTAAAAATAAACTAAACTACATATGTATTTATACATAAATACATTCTAACTAATTTTCCCTGTTGATATGCAAATAACATTTTTGATGCAGGTGCAGTAAATGATTGCTCATATGGAATTCCTGTAGGTAAAAATATCTTTAGCACCTCAATCTAAACCGTAGTATTACTATTAACCTTTATTCTAAAAAAAAAAAAAACAATTAAGCAATCAAACCTACAAATGTAGCAGTCTATAAAATGTTTCCCTGAATCAATTGGCTTGTTTACATTAATTTATACTTTTCGCTTAACACTAGATGCATGCACAGGGAGCCCAGCGACTGGGCAACAGGCACATTCCTATACCAGAAAGGCAGAAACCTTAAGCTGATAATGCACTCAAAAACGTAGGCAGACTTCTGAACAATTATTAGCCTAAATATCCAAAAATTCTGTTCATGAGATTATTTAAGGGTTATTAATTTCATACGTGCAGAGGAAAAATAAGAAACTACTTACAGTTGACAATATCTTAACACGCCAATCCTTCTGAAGTAACTTCCAATTAGCACACATCATATGCTTCATGAGTTGATTCGGTCAAAAATATATCTTGTTGCCCAAATATTTTAACTCCGTTCACTCGCTTCAATACACTTTCCGCATAGCTTGGTGGCAGCGGCATCCATCATGACCCAACCCAAGGCTTAGGAGCTTCATTGTGCATTATTGACAGAATTGCTCTTGTTGACACCTTGCATGTCCATGGGTGAGTTTGCTATACTGCTGACAGACCCAAGTGTCTGTGAGCTCAACTGTGGACTAGCTGGACAAGCTTCTGGATTACCAGCACTCATGGCATGAATTGCCCCTGAGCTCATCTGCTGTGGGCTCATTGGAGTTCGTTGACTCATTTGCTGTGGGCTGGCTTGCTGCTGAGCTTGTTGATTCAGTGGTGGAACTCCCATTGTTGATGGTGAGCTTACCTGTGGGGGTGAGACAACTGCCTGCAATTGTGAGCTTGTTTCTTGCTGCTGCTGCTGTAATTGTTGCTGAAGCTGCTGTTGTAGTTGCTGCTGTACTTGCAACTGTTGTTGGGGTTGCTGCTGCTGCTGTTGTTGTTGCTGCTGATTCATGTAAAGATTCATCCCTGCTGCTATCAGCTTAGGTGGACCCATAGGTCCAACAGCTCGTGGGAGGGTATTCATACTCCGACTCAGAGATTGACCCAGCATAAGACCAGCAGAACCAGGGTGAATCTGTCTGGTGCCTGAGATACCAGCTATGCTAGACTGAGGAGACCCTAACATGCTTCCAACATTATGTGTCATTCTAAGTTTTGATGCCAACAGTTCAGCCTGTGATTGAGTAATATTTCCAGACCTTAACCGTTGACTTAGTGCATTCGTAATAGTTGAGGTATGATTAAGATTCATTGGGCTCTGACCCATATTTCCCATGCTAGAAATGGATGTCATTGGTGCAGAGATTCCAGCTCCTCCTATACCTCGTGCCGCTCCCATTCCCATGGGATTGCCCATGGGCCCAAGCCCAACCATGTTATTTCTCATGTTACCCAAACCCACAGTTGTTCCCAATCCCATCATCATTTTCCTTTGCATTTGTGGCTGTTGTTGTTGTTGTTGCTGCTGCTGCTGCTGCTGCTGTTGCTGCTGCTGCTGCTGCTGTTGTTGTAACATCTGAATTTGAAGAGGTGAAGCCTTGGTGAGCATGTGATTACCCAATGATATGTTGGAGTTCTGGCCAATTGCATTTAAATGTGGAAATTGATTTGTTCCAAGCATCATAGACCTCTGGAATTGAGGATTCTGCTGTTGAATGAGTGTATGTTGATTATGTTGTAGCTGCTGTTGCTGCTGCTGTAATGCTTGTTGTGCATCCAGCTGCTGTGGTCTTGGAGCCATTGAAACACCAGAGAGAAGTCCTTGTGACATCTGTAAGGCCTGAGGGTTTCCAGGTGGCAGCATCCTTGGGTTTGCTACAAGATTCTGAGGTAAGTTTAAAGAGGTATTACTGTTACTAGCCGGTTTTGCAAATTCATTGGATGATTGACCAGCAGTTGGGTCTCCATATTGCTGCATTTCAACTATAGAGTTATTCGGAGGTACACTAGATTGACTTCCTGCTTGAAAGTTTGCCCGGTTTGGTACGATCTGGATTTTCTCTTCGTCCTTCACATATCCTTCACGTGCCATCTGCAGTGTGCATATTAAAATTAAATTATTAAAAATGACAGGCATTCTTTCATATGGTTCCAGCGAGTTAAATATCATATTGGCCCCTGACATTTGGGGCTACGATCAAATTGGCCCCCGAAATTTAAATGTTAACAAATTGGTCCCCTACTTTTACGAATATGACTCATATTGGCCCTTTTAAGGTTGTCCATAAGAAAAACGCTGATTTGGCAGTTAATTGCTCACGCTAAACTCTAATAAAATGACTTCGAGATATGTTTGTGCGAACAAAGTACCAAAATGACGTCATTTGAGAGTGAAAGAAGTTAAAATCTATCTTTCATTGTGTTGTGTAAGAGATATTTTAACTTCCTTCGGCCTTAAACGATGTCATTTTGGCACTATGATGACGCGAACAGATCACAACATCGTGTTATTAGAGTTCATCATGAACAATTTGCAGCTACATCAGCGTTTTTTTGACGGATAACCTTAAAAGGGTCAATATGAGTCACAATCGTAAAAGTGCGGGACCAATTTGATAGCATTTAAATTTCGAGGGCCAATTTGATTGTAGCCGCAAATTTCAAGGGCCAATTTAATATTTAACTCGGTTCTAGCTCAGTCAGTGAAAAGTACCTGGGAGCAAAACTGTTTTGCAAGCAAATCCGCGCAATGCTGATCCAAAAATTAATGGAAAGTTAGTGTGATAAATTTGAGAGATACGCTCGTTATATTTAATAGGAGAGAGTTCAAATTCGAATAGGCTGCATATGATGAAAAAGACATGCTCTAAAAATATTTGATACGGTGTGTACAAGAATAATTTTCAAACTCGAGACAAAATACAGGCTGTAGATGATTGCAGCAACAAGAAAGGAGAGGAGCTTATAATATATATATATATATATATATATATATATATATATTTGGTAAAAGAATAATTCATTAACATGGATGGTAAAAAAATACAAGGAGAAGGATAAGTGTTTCTCATACAAAAGCCATACAAGACGAGTAGATCTATAAAGCATCATTTTCCAATCTCTCATGGTGTCAAAGATGAAAAGTCCTCTAAAAAAATTGAGTTTTACATCAAACAGAAGCCAATTGTCTAATCCTATACCATAAAACTTGTTTGTTAGAAAATCTGTCATTGAATGTATGTGAATTGCAGTCCAACCATATACTCCAGATTGTTGCATATATTGAGCATTGCCACAAATATTTTTGCCTCTTTCCTACACCCAGCATTCACCAAAAATATTAAACAAACTATTCCAAGGATAAACAGCCATAGGACAAAGCAAGCAGAAACTGATGTGCATTTGATTCTGAATTTGCCACACATTACACACACATCAGGGAGATGGCCTTGTGAGGCCTTCGAATCTGCAACATATTAATTCTGTTGAGCACAGCAGTCCCCAAAAGGGGAAGGGGGAAAAAGGATTTGACCTTAAGGGGAGCTTTGGAATCCCAAATAGGATTTAAATGTAAAAATACCAAATGACTCAAGATCCTTTTGTCTGGGTTTGGAGTCAGAAAAATTATCAAGAATGCCCAAAAGAAGTGTCAGACCAGAGCATTATCATTCAGATTACAAAAGAAGTTGAAATTCCAAGTAAATGGACAGTCATGTACAATATAGAAGACGTAAATGGGGGAATTATGCATAGAGGAATGATGATAGCAATGAGGAGAGTGTATAATAATAAATGGAAAATAATAATCCAAATGGGGCCATGGGGGTAATAAGAACCCTACCTAGGAACAACTACAAGATGAGATGAAAGCGACACTCCCTGCAAGATCATAAACAAGTGAAACCTCTCAATGAACCTTAGTTTTCCAATCTCTCTTCTGTTTACGAGGAAAATTCCCCCTAAATGGATCATGAGTTTTATGTCAGAAAGAGGCAAAACACCCACACTACCCCAAGATCACTAACACTCCTCAAAGACCCAGCCTCCCTCATCAATGTAAAACCAGCAACACGAATCAATAACTTATCTAAGGTTCCAGGAGACAGTCCAACCCGAACAAAAGATACCAAACAACGTTCATAAACATACTAAATAAAGTAATCCACAAAAATGAACAAGATACAAATGTTGAAATGCTGATGGTATGCAGTAAACAAGATGTGGATACAGCAGCAATTCTAAAGAAAAGATCCCAGGTCATTCAGTTACACGATGTTACAAACTCAATGGGGAAAGGTATCGAGCAGACAAGGGGAAAGAAGGAAGGCATCCAGAATTTAGTGAATGCTTTGGGTCTATTTGATCAGGGAGGATCTGCAGTATTATCGAGGTTTCTTTGTTTTTGTTAAGTACCCAAGTGAAGAGAAAGGGAATGAGAAAGGAAAGACAGTTAACTTGGTTCAATGTCAAAGGTGACAAAATGCCAAAAGTGCCTTTTATTTACAGCAGGAGGTGTGAGAAAGAGTAAAAAGGGACAGAATCAAGTAGGACCAGTTGCGTAACAATAGGACAACTAATGGGAGAGTGGAGAGAATCCATGCGATATGAGCAATTCTGTTAGAGTAGAGAAAATGGAGTTTGTTTATATGACACAGTACAAAAACTAGAGAGGATTCTTTTAGGAATTTCTATAGAACATGACCCCTAGGAGAGTGGTAGCCTCTGGAATTCTACCTCTATCTTCCTTTTCTGAATTTGCTACATTCAACAACACCTTTACAGACAAGAACCATATCACACTGATATAATTCAACCCTTTTGCTTCTATGTTCATTGTTATCTTATTTCTCCGCTATATCTTCTATATTCTACTGCTACTGTACTATCTGATTAAGCTGACACCCGGTTCTTACAGTTTCCTTCTTTTTAGTTATGTATCTCTGTTTTTTCAGAGAAATTACTTCTATTTCCAGGTTTCTAATAATAACAGGTATTATGTGCACCATTAAACTTACAGTGTTGGGTAATGTGGGGAGATGATCCTCTGAAGCTATGAAATCCTCCACCTCAATGTCCCCATAATGCATAGCCACAGTACCATCAGATGGCTTCTCAGACATTATCATCCTAATCCGTATCTTGGGAACTAAAGAAACAACATTTCCTGAAGAAGAAAATGGAGTGTCAGACAAGAAGAACTGTATGCATAAACACACAAACACACCACTGTACAACTGTGACAACTTCAACAAAACAAACCTTGGACTACACGTTCTGGCAAGACGAAACCTAAGGCTCTCATTTTGCACACATTCATACTTCCACCTATGAGTGACTTTGACAAAGAACCTGTTTCATCTATCAATCCTTCATTATTATTTGGATTGGCAAGATAGGCTGCTAAATGCTGAGGTGAATATGTATTCTGCTTTCGTATTGGATAATCATCAGCCTTGTTCTTCTTTAAGTTCAGTTGATGCCTGCCATAAGTCCATACGATATACATAAGCGAAAAGAAAGAAATAATAAACTTCTAAGCATGTGGGAAAATAGTGATTGATTAGAATGCTAATTAAACTCCATAACCACCACAGAATACCTAGTACATAAACAAACTGTAAACGGAAAATAAGAAATGTGGAATTAGGGAAATAATATTGTGATGCAGTTACTTAAATTTTCACTCGTTATACCTCATTGTGACCAGTTCAATTTTTGAGAACCTTTCAAGCATATTTTGAAGACCTTGATCAACCAAAGCTGGGGTACCAACTGCAGGACTATTTGCATTCAATGGAACCCCATTACCAACACTAGCCGGAGAACCAACTCCATTCATTGCTGGGGTCTTGGGAAGGGAATTAGATCTCCGTTTGGCAGCCAGTTGTGCCTGGTGTTGTCTTTGTGAAGAATCATTAGCATTAGAAGTCAAAGGTGGCGTACCAACAGCTGCAGGAACTGAAGCCATTGATATCTTCTCCTTTTGTGATGTACCAGGTGCAGTGGGGATAGCAGATTGTCCAAAACTTGGTCCAACTGAACCATTT
>JASCZI010211475.1:72912-85664 GCA_036250425.1 Stylosanthes scabra | reverse complement strand
TTTTGTTAAAATATATATATATATATATATATATATATATATATATATATATATATATATATTATATTTCTCTGTAAAATATATTTGGTCATTTGAGAGGGAAATTCTTAACTAAGTAATGAATAGAGTTTGCGTAGAAGAGATGATATTTCCATTATAAAGAAACGTGTTACATGAGGAGAAATTAGGGCCACCGACTAAGAAAGTGCAAGTCTTTGTGTTTGTCGCACATGTGGAGGAAAAGACATTGCTAATTCCCACCATCAACGTTCTCTTTCCTCGCAATGTCTTATTTCTTATCCTCTTCTTAGACTAACGAAATTAAATGAAATTTATTTGTAATTAAATGAAAAAAAATAAGGGATAGAAAATTAAGTTAAATTTATATGTAATTTAATAATAATAATCAAGTAGATGTGCAAAAGAAAAATACCTCTTTGAAATATTTTTTATAATAATAATATACATATACATATCAATAATTAAGAAAAAGTTTAAAAACGAATAATTTTGATTTATATTAATCAATAGTTTTAGTTAATAACACATTATTTTTAGTCTAGCAGTCTAATACTATATTTTTTTTAAAGTTGGTTTACTACTCTAAAATAAATAAAACAGAAAATACAAACAAAGAATATTTTTCTTTACATGAGTAGATTAATGTTTGTTTGGAATATCTATTAAATTTATAATTTAATTTTGATACATCGCCGGTGTAAAAATATTTTATACATCCATTCAATTACATATCGCTACATTAACAAAAATAACTTTCTTCTCAATTGATTTCATAATTAGTTATCTAAAAGAATGAATATAATTGCACGACTATGTAAAATAAGTTACACTGTCAGTGTATAAAAATTAAACTCTTAAATTTAATAAAAACTATCAAACAAACATTAGTCTAACTACATAAAGAATGTTGAATTTAATAGATATCTATTGATGTTCAATTTTAGAGAAAAAGAAAAGTATTGTAGAAAATATGTGAAAAATAATCAAATTGATAGTGAATCGGTGAATTGATTAAATTAATTTATTTTTTAAAAAAAAAAATAATTTTTTCTCTAAATTTTATATTATATTTTAAATAATTTTATTATATATTTAAGTAAAATATTTAACTATGATTCGTTTTTAATTAATTATTAAAACTTTGAACTAATTATTTAATTAATTTAATGACTAATTTATTCTCACAACCTTGTTAATACGAAAAATGAATCCTCTCAAAAAAAATTTATAATTATTTCATAAAGTATAATTTCTTACTATAATTTTTAAGTGAAAAAAAATTTATGAAAAGAAGATATTGAATGATTAAATATCATACTTAAAAAATAATTAAAAAAAAAAAAGTATAATTAGTTGTTTCAAAATAGGAGGTTCCACGTTTTTCCTGCCTAGTGATTTCGTAGGGTGTCCCCCACCCGTTATATCTGTACAAGGCCCACAGCACGCCACTGTTTACCCAGTTCAGAGTTTACATACACACATAAATGTTCCACAACCATTCTATGTTTTCTACTCACGTTTTCTTTATGTTTCTGTCTTCTTTGTTTTTCTCTTTTACAAGTGTACAATTTATTTACCCTCCTGCATGGCCCACCAACCTAACAACTTTAACCACTCTAAATAAATTCTTTTTAATTAACCCTTAATCATCATAATTGATTGTACGTTTAATAGCTAAATAAAAAAACTCTTCATAAATCCTATTCAAATCATGACAATAATTTATTATTATTATTACTATCAATAAAATAAATTCACGCAAGGAACTTATTAGATAGTTTATTCTCCAGAATTGAGAATATGGAGTAATTTAATATAAGATCGTTAACATAGTTCGCAATTATATTATTCCATGAAATTCTCATATATGTGCCTATTATCATAATTAGTAAAGGCTAGTGGATGCTTAATAATTAATTTCATGCTAAAATAATAGTTGCTGTCGAAACAGACGTGTTGATAGCTACATGATAATAAGTCGATCGAACGTGATACAAGGAATTCATATTCACACGGACACGCTATTTAACCAAAATCGATGAAATATTATGTAATAATAATAATAATAATAAGAGGAGTAGCAGTGTAATTAGCTTTTCTTTTGAGTTAATGCTCCAACAACTAATGTAGAAGAACAGTAATGTAATTCCTACTAGCAGTAATAATTTTTAATAGTTCATAAAAATTGTAAAAATCCAATCAAATAGGTAAATTCAAGTTACTTTCTTTATTTTAGTTCTGTGTTTATGATTGTATTACTTGCAGGGGAAGAACATAGCTTAAAAAGAATTTCTTCTGGCTCTCAAGTATTCCATAACTGTGCTGACCTCCAACCACGGACAACCTCGTTCTTGGCCGGGAGAATGGTGATAAAGCAACCAATTCTATCTCCAATGCTTTCCACACAGTTCATGGGGAATGAAAGCATGGCGTTTTCTATATTCTTGGGACTGTAACCTGTAAGTGTAATTGAATTAGAAGGACCTGACTTGCTTCTCGCTGTACTCGACTATGGCTGATGGTGGAAGTAAGCCGCTGCTTATCTCGTGAACTGTTGAGAAGAGAGGAAATAATTCTAGCCATCCGCGGTGGCTGAGAACCTCATAAACCTCTCTTGCAGTTGAAACACCCTAAATACAATAAGGTAAGATAAATAAATAAGCAAAGATATAAAGAACACAAAAAGCCTCAGAAAGTGCTTTTAAATTTGTCACTTCTCCTCAAAGTTTAAGCTGATAATTGAAAGTAAACGAATGATTATATCTCTAATATGCCCATTCACGCAAGCACCTCTTTTGGCTTTGCATGAATATTTGCATGGGCTTTTTTATTTTCTTTTTTATTTGCCTTATGTTAAATTCTTTCTTTTGAGGTCAACAAAGATCAAACTTCAGACTTTTAAGTCATAGAAACTCTAGTACCATGTCATCAAACCATTTCTCCTAATAGCTTAAGCTGACAAAAGGACGTAGCTCAGTAGTTATATTTCTAATAAGATTTATCAAGCTTCTCTTTTGATCAGCAACTATAATTGTTTCTAGCAATAAGAATTTTACACCTTATCGGGGATAAAAGAAATGACATTCAAACATGAATGAACATGCTGATCTTAAACTTTTCAATATTTGATTCCGGAATTCAACATATTAGCACTAGCCATTGTATGCATTATTCATCCAAAGATGTTTTAGTCTATGATTATAGTGTTGGTTACAGTGCATTTCATGTTTGTACCTGCAATTTCTGGCCTTGCAACATCTCTGCTTCAAGCTCATCGAAAGACCTGTAGAGAATAGAACGAAGACAAGAAATACTAGATCAATCCAATTTCCTCTCCTTTTAATAGAAGTAAGGACCACAGAAGAAATCTAACCTCTTTCCCCCATTCTTTGCATAAGCCTCGGCAACTTTCCTGTTTCGACCTCCCACTGTGACAAACAATATGGTTTTAATCGAAGCAAGCAAATGAAAACCAGATTGTCTGAAGTTAATTAGCTTCCTTACAGCATGTAGTGATTAGGTCTGCTACACCACAGCTCTCAAAAAATGTGCTGTCCTTGACGGATGGAAACAACAACTTCGAAAATGCCTTCATCTCTCTAAGACCAAGTCGCATGATTGCAGCCTATACACAATTAACCAAAAATAAGACACAGAATGAATATTTCTTTATATGTAAAAGAAACCTTAATGTAAAATCCGGTAAACTTACTTTCGTATTGTTTCCCATCTCCAAGCCATCAACAAAACCTGTTCATATGCACTAATTCCTTAACCATTGACAATTACATGAGAAAGCAAGAGATAAAGCTTGAGGTACTGAACAAACAAACCTGCTGCTATGGCCACAACATTTTTCAGTGTTCCACAGAGTTCAACTCCTTCAACATCTTGGACCTAATTTTTGGACACATAAAAAATCATAAGCATAAAATATCTAAATGTTCGCGAACTGCAATAAGATACTAAGGATCATATAAATTGTTATTTATTACTATAGGAAAACTCCTCGGTTTCATTTAGAATTATTTGTGATAAAATTTTCACCAATTTGTTTATCATCAATTATGGGATAATGCTGTGCTTACTGCTGTCACAATGAAATATGGAGTATAAAACAACTGAACCCATCTCTCGGCAACGTCTCTGTTCTGTCTGTATCCAACAGTTGCTTCACTAAACTTCTCTACAGCAATCTGCACAAACAGTGATAATTTCGAGACAGTTTTAACCAAGACAGCAAAAGATACCAAGAAGAATTTTTGGTTTCCTTAAAATAGTAAAAATTATATGTCAGAATTTTTCTAACTACCTCATTTGCTATGTTGGCCCCCATTAGAACAGAACAATTGATTCCAAGTATCTGAGAGATGAGACTAGAGATCATACATGGGCCTTCCATCTTCACCTCCATCCCTTTGACAAGGGAAATAGCCTCAGCATCTGGTCTTATTTTCCCAACAAGCCTTTTGCATATTCCTTCCATGAATTGATGTGGAGTCACGAAGACTAACATGTCTGCGTCCCTCACTGCATAATTACCCACTCAGAACAGCGCACAAGACTATAATGAGGTATTGAAATTTCTAACAAAAGATTATGTCCCTGACAAAATTATCCATCATTGAACAAAAAGTTCGCCTAGTATATGTTATAGATACCTCTTCCTATTGGCTTCAACTTTCAGGAGAAGTTGTTTTATGACATAGTATCAAAACTTTTACTACTGAAAAATCTAGAATTTGATCCTTGTTGAACCCAAAGGATTTCAGCATAAGGCAAATAAAAACTAAAAAGAGAAAGAAAGGCTAAGTTTCGGGCTACTTTAATATTCAAATCGGTCCCCGAAAGATATCGCATTTTTCAAATTGATTCCCAAAAGATTTTTTTAGTCATATTAGTCCTTCAAAGATACAATTTTCAATCAAATTGATCATTCTACCAATTAAATGACATATGTTACAAAATGAGTGGTTGAAAGAAGACACATCATCCAATCATTTTGTGACACGTAGCATTTAAAGATGACAGGTCATCATCTGATTGGCCGAATGACTAATTTGACCCATGATTTTATCTTTCTGACAAAATTTGTTGGAGACTAATTTGAAGAACTTGATATCTTTCAGGGACTAATTTGACAATTAACCCATGGTAAGATCTTTTGTGGGTAATTTTAGTATTTCACTCGCAATTTTAAATGGTTAATTGCTTATAGAATCTAGTATTTAGTTTTCTATTGACCAAAAGAAAAGAGTAGATTCTTCTGGACTAAGATTGATATTTTATATGTTCTCTAAATCTGAGTGTAAATGACTGAAATTGATAGTAAAAGAAAAAAGAAAGAATTGGTACCAGCATTTTCAAGATCTGGATCTGCAACAACGTTTTTGCCAAGCTTGATTCCAGGAAGATATTTGACATTTTCCTGTCAAATGAAAAATAACATTGACAAAATTAGGACACATAACAACAGCAATGGAAATTGAAAGCATGGGTATATCTATCTAGTCCTTACATTGGTTCTGTTGATGGCATCAGTGAGTTTCTCACCACTTTGTAGTGTCTCCTCATACACCCACATCCTTACTTCATCTGAGTTTATCAGATGATGATCCATCAATATTCTAAATGAAATTCAGCTTGTTTACCAACATATGAGTTAAGTTTCATTAATCCAACATCATTGTGCCATTTTATGTATCATTTAATAAAACTCACTTCACCGTGATGAGCAATTGATGAACCAACTATTTTTTCTTTTTCTACATACATGCTTGCATATCCGAAACTCAGAAAATACAAAAAAAGAAGAAGAAAAGAATAAGTAGAAGAAAGGATAGAAGGAATTAATTACCATGGAAAGAGGTTAGCCTGAGGGCATTGGAGGCAATGAGCTTGGAAGCAACACTGCCCCAGTTGCCACTACCAATAACAGAAACCTTGGATCTGTGTGTAGAAGCATCATTGACACTGCTACTGCTGAAGACGGTGTCTTCCCCTTGTGGAGCTTGAGCCTCAAAAGCAGCTGGAGCCATGAAGAAGAGAAAGAGAAGTGAGGAAGGAGAATGAGATTGAAAAGAGAAGAGAGTGGGGGAAGTATAAGAAGGAAAAGAGAAAGGGCGGAGATGGCATACCAGGCGCGTGAGAAACGAAGCTGAAAGCGGCGATCCACTCTATGTGTGATGTTTTCTTTTGCAGCACAAGATAGCATAATTGCGTCGTGTGCTCGCTTACGTGGTGAGCGGGGACCACCTTTATGAACTAATCTATGAGATCTTACCAATAACTTGTACCGTTTCACTTAGAACTTATCTCCACAACCATCAGAATTCACTCCACCACTCACTAAACAATCTGCCACCAATTATTCATTGATTTTCCATATGAATACATATTTTTTGTTTTTTATTTATTGATTGTCACTTAATTAAATACATAATATATAATATAATATTATAAATGAAAATATGAAGACAATATGGGATCATTTAATTTTTTTCATAGCCTCCTATTTTTATGTGTTCGTTGACTTCTTATGGATTGTATAGAGTGAGTTTTGTAACATAGTTGCTAAAATGTACATTATATATCTTTATATATTTTATCTATAATATAAAAAATATAAATATCAAAAAAATTTATAAAACACATTAATATAATATACGAATAGCATAAAAATCATTACGTATAATATAGAAATAGTGTATTTTAATTAAAAAAATCAAAATAAAAAATAATGAATGTATAGAGATATAAAGTGGTACACGTAAAGCATTTATAATTAAAATATTACTTTTTTGCGTTAAGAATTAGTTCCTAGAGATTTATTTTCTTAATTATAGAAGCTTTCAGTTAACATGGTTTGACTTGTTCAACGAAAATTCCAATCCCTTTGTCGCGAGAATCCATGGCCCTTGTTTGGGTGTGAGGCCCTCTTGTAATATCTCTTTCAGAAAGCAATATCCTAAACGCCCATGCATGTAGGGGTCACAATGCAAGAACTTAGAAGAAACGAAAAAATAGCAGATGCAAAAATGACCACACAAAAATTTGCATCCCCGTTCCATAGCAGCCAATACGTTCCCAATCATCTAAATTTCACCAAAAACTAATTAATGGCCGTAGCTCCGGCGATAACCCGCCTCCGGCCAACTCTCCTCCTCTTCCTCTACTACGTACTCATCATCATCCCCGTCCAAGTCACATTTTCCATGTCAGAAGCTGAAGCTTTGCTTACCCTCAAGAACTCGTTCTCCAATTCCCAAGCCTTGGCTTCTTGGGTTTCTAACTCTCTTCCCTGCACTGAAAAAAATGAATGGGACGGTGTTATCTGCTTCAATGGCTTAGTCTCTGGGCTTCGTCTCGGAGGAATGGGGCTATTCGGTGAAATCGATGTTGATGCATTGCTCGAACTCAAGGCTCTCAGAACCATTAGCATTGTCAACAACTCTTTCTCAGGCTCAATCCCTCAGCTCAACAGAATTGGCTTCTTGAAAGCTATGTATTTGTCGGGAAACAAATTCTCTGGGGATATTCCTTCAGGTTACTTTCAGAGAATGAAGTCTCTCAAGAAATTGTGGCTTTCCAACAACGAATTCACAGGTCAGATCCCGCCGTCATTGGCTGATATCCCTCAGCTTGTTGAGTTGCATCTTGAGAATAACCAGTTTCGTGGCAACATCCCGAATTTGGAGAATCCCTTGTTGGTGGATCTTGATTTGTCGAATAACAAATTGGAAGGTGAAGTTCCAAAGGGTTTAATCAAGTTCAATGATAGTTCTTTCCAAGGAAATGCTGGAATTTGCGGCGACAAGATTGGGAAGCCATGTGATGATGATGATGGGAAGAAGGAAGAGAAAATAAGTGTGGTTGTGCAAAGCGACAGTAGGCATGGTGGTAGATGGAAGAACGACACAGTGCAGATTGCTGGCTTTGTGTTAACGAGCTTCTTGCTTGTCTCGCTCATTGCTTTCTTCATTGTCCGGTCGAAAAGGAAGGAGAGTGAGAATCTTGGTAGGCTTGGAAACGGCGGAGGTAGCGTTGCCGGAGAGTCTGTGCAGGTTCGTGTGAGTGAGCCGGTGAAAAGAGAAGGAGGAGGGGTGGCGGTGACGGTGAGAAAAGGATCAAGCAAAAGAAGGGGAGGGTCTTCTCATGGTGGCAGCAGCAGGGGCGGGATCGGGGAGCTTGTGGTTGTGAACGATGAGAAGGGGGTCTTCGGGTTGTCGGATTTGATGAAGGCGGCGGCGGAGGTGGTGGGGAATGGTGGGCTTGGGTCATCTTATAAGGCGGTGATGTCAAATGGGGTGGCGGTGGTGGTGAAGAGGACGAGGGAGATGAATGCGTTGGAGAAAGAAAGTTTTGAAGGGGAGATGTGGAAGCTTGGGAGGTTGAAACATTGGAATGTGTTGACTCCTTTGGCTTACCATTTCAGAAAGGATGAGAAACTAATTATGTCTGAGTATGTACCCGGGAGCAGTCTTTTGTTTTTGCTTCATGGTATGTAACACTTCCTACTATGCCTGCAAATCTGCAATCATGAATTACAGCAAATAAAATGGCATTTCCCCAAGTAACGAAAATATAACATGCTAAAAGATTTTGGAATTTAGTCAAAATTGGTTTTTTTTTTATTAAATTGAAAATGAGTGAAAGTAAAATTATGGTTTTAGTATTGAATAATATGTTAATTTTACAAAATAGTTTAGAATTGGTTTAGTAAAAAAATATTTATATTAATGATTATGTTAAGCAGTATGTCATTTTTATTTGTTTTCCAAAATTAGAGTAGTTATTTGAATTGGTTTCAATTTTGGTTTGATCTTATTTTTCTTGGAGCAATCTCTAATATTTTTTTTTATGGACACTCTAATGCAGTTGACTTCATATGAAGTTGCTTATTAATCACCCTTAAATGAATTAATATATTTGACTAAAATGTAATTTGACGGTTTCAAAATGATAACTTCATGTAAATTTAACTACCAACTTTTTTTCTTAGATTGCTCTTTTGCTTTGTTTCTTTCTTTTGTCATCAAAGAATGATTAATGGGTTTATTAAAGGGTCTCACCTCTCTTGTTTTTCTTTTGTTTCTTTTTAAAGTACTATAGCCAACCTAATCAGCCCGTATTCTAGCCATCAGAGCATGCAACTTTTTTATTATTATTAGAAGTGGAGTGATACTATTAGACCGACAAAAACCTACCATCTATTATACATGTTGGGATTGGGACTATTTTGGAATACAAATATAATTTGTGTTTTATGCTGTTTATAGGTGACAGGGGACCATCTCACGCTCAATTGGATTGGCCAGCACGTTTCAAGATTGTCAAGGGAATCGCTCAAGGCATGTGTTATCTTCACACAGAGCTAGCTTCCTCTAATGTACCCCATGGCAATCTCAAGTCTAGTAACGTTCTCTTAGGACCAGATTACCAGCCACTTCTTGTAGATTATGGATTCAGCCAAATGGTTAATCCTTCCAATGTATCACAATTTCTGTTTGCTTATAAGGCTCCTGAAGCCGCACGAGGCCAAGTTTGTCACAAAAGTGACGTGTATTGTCTCGGAGTTGTAATACTCGAGATTCTCACCGGAAAATTCCCTTCTCAGTATCTCAGCAACAATAAGGGCGGGACCGACGTGGTGGAATGGGTGACGTCGGCGATTTCGGAGGGGAGGGAAACAGAATTGCTTGATCCTCTGATTGCAATAAACAACAAGGTTTACACAGGTCAGATGGTTCTACTTCTCCATGTAGGTGCTGCTTGCACGGAAAGCAACCCGGAGAAACGGATCGACATGAAGGAAGCCATAAGAAGGATAGAAGATGTAGGAAAACAGAGTGGCTATGCAGAGTCTCAAGGTGAGCAATCTAGGAGGAGAGGTGGAACAGAAAGCATTGGAAGTGAGGAATATTTTGAATTTGGCTCCTTCTCCTCAACAACAGCACCACCCTAGCTAGGTAATTGGCATGGCAATAAAGATTGTATTATAATCGGTGAAAGATAATTTTATAACAAATGTAAATATATATGAATACATGCATGCACATAGTTGTTAATTTAAATAGCTGATTTTCTTTTCTATGTACAGAATATTTACACTATTCATACATGTAATTTGACACATACATATACTTTCTCTTTGAATTCAAGCTTTTATAGATTAGGAAGAACCGTGTAAATTTTATATGTAGCAAGTTTAATGATTTGTAGGTTGTAACCATAGGAGAAAGCTTGTAATAATTTGAGTGACACATGCTGTACGACGTGGATCCTCCTCCTGGATTGTCAAGCTTTTATTACTAGCTATGCTTTGAAAATCATGTGAGTTCTTAAACTTCATCGTATACAATTTTGTGATCATATTATTGTTGACATGCTGTGTGTTCAAACTTCCAAGATTTACCACAAAAATAAGTATCTGCTTTCAAAACAAAGAGCTTGCTCAAAGTACCGCTGTTGATTTGTTTTTTCCCTTCTAATTATTAAAACATGCAATTATATGACAATTGTCAGATAAAAATAATTCGTATATGCCTATACTAACTCTTTCTGGTAGTGAAATGATCTTGTCTTAGTTTTATGGAGGACATATATCAAATAATCAAATGGTATTTTGCCTTAGAGTGTTTGTACTTCTTAGGTTATTTCATATATGAAAAATACTAGGTAATTATTTATCTTAATTTATTTTACTTATTATTTTAGTTATTAATATTCTACATTTTAATTTATAGTCAACACTTATCAATATTGATAATTAAACGCTGATTAAAATTAATTAAAAATAATGGTTATATTGCATTCCTTCTATTTGTAATGTATTTTTTATATTTTATTATGTATTTTATATATGTTATTTTATTATTATTATTTTTTTGTCTATATGTGATTTTATTTGATAATTTATTATATATATAGCACGGTTGATAATAATCTATTCTAATTTACAATTAATTAAGACCTTATTATTTGTATTTTTTTTAAATTTTGTCCCTATATAATTATATACCTAACCTAAAAATGTTTTTTTTTGGGCTACTTTTTTTAACAACAGAAGTTTAATTATTTTTTTAAAATATAAAGTCTTAATTATGAACTTTTAAAATATAAAAACATATTTATAATTTCACTAAAATTATAAGAACTTGAAAGTTAATTAAACCAATCTAAAAACAACCTGATTGTATCCTATTATTATTTTCTTTTTGTGACTGAATGTATCCTTATAATTAATTCTCAAGAGGAAGTCAATTAAAAATTAAAATTGCAGGCAAATAATAAAAGGTAATACAATTTTCTTTTTCCGTTTAGTGAAAGGACACCAAAAAACTAAAAAGATAAGGAATGGAGATTCGAAATCATGATCTTGATCATAAGTTGAAAAAGGAGTTCAATAATTCCAACAGTAATTAACTAACAAGCATGCAAAAAGTGAAAAGAATGGAAAAAAAAAAAAGAAATTGAGTAAATCCGGGCGTAACTGTATAAGTAGTAGTAAGTACTGTTGAGTGTGGAGATTCCACCGGCGACATGTAAGATGTCAAAATGAACAGAACACGTCCCGAAGCTCAACTCACAGCTCACAGATCACAGAACAAATTTACAAATCCCAAACCCCCGAAGTCCAAACTAATAATCTGCTTTCCTTTTCCTTTTCTTGCTTCTTCCTTCTATCCTGTCAAAGACGCCAACTTTGGCGCAGTCTCTCTCATTTCCACATTCAGACAAAAACTATCCACAGCCACCATCACCTCTCTCCACTTTCCTCTTCCTTTTCCTTTTCCTTTTCCTCTTTACCTTTCCTTTCCCCAAATAATAGCCCTAAAAAATAACTAAGTATCTTCCACCCCCTTTCCCCCCTTTACTTTATTTCTCAATTCCCAGATTCCCTCCCTCTCCAACTCCCACTTTCTTATCTTTCTTTTAAGTTTTAACCAATCACTGCTACTTACTTACTTATTATATCCGCCCAAATCATGGAGCCGCCGGAAATGTTACCGTTTGAGACGGCCGAGAAGATCATCCTCCGCTGGGACTCCACCGCCTCTGAGGAAGCAAGGGAGAAGATGATCTTCGACGGTGACCGCCACGAGGCGGATCGTTACCTCCAGGCCGTCGATGAAATCCAACGCTCCATGTCTTCTGCTTCCATCTCCGATGACCCCAAAGTCAACTCCGCGCTCCAGATCGCCATGGCTCGACTCGAGGACGAGTTCCGAAACATCCTCATCTCCCACACCAACCCAATCGAAGCTGATTCACTCGTAGATCCCACTTCCCTCCATTTCACCACCCCCGAAGACGAAGAAGAACATGACCAACACGACCAACAACAACAAGAACCACCTCCTGATTCTTCTTCCTCTTCCTCCTCCTTTTCCTCAGCTTCAAAGCAACGCCATCACAACGACGGAGACGGCAGCAGCGACGCCGACGCCTGCGTGAATCTCCTCCGCTTCAACAGCGGCGACGCTGCTTCCAGCGTGCACAGCAGCTACCGCTCCACTAGCAGCATCCGGGAGATCGATCTGATTCCCGGCGAAGCAGTCTACGACCTCCGCAGCATCGCGGAGAGGATGATCTCCTCCGGCTACCTCCGCGAGTGCATTCAGGTGTACGGAAGCGTGAGGAAGTCCGCCGTGGACGCCAGTTTCCGGAGGCTTGGGATCGAGAAGCTGAGCATAGGCGACGTTCAGCGGCTGGAGTGGGAGCAGCTCGAG
>JASCZI010211475.1:53508-72902 GCA_036250425.1 Stylosanthes scabra | reverse complement strand
TCTGTGTCCGGACTCTCTTCGCCAGCGAGAAGAAGCTTTGCGAGCAAATCTTCGATGGCGTCGGCACCGCCATCGACGATGCTTGCTTCATGGAGACAGTCAAGGGCCCCGCCATTCAGCTCTTCAACTTCGCTGAAGCCATTAGCATAAGCCGGAGATCCCCTGAGAAGCTCTTCAAGATTCTTGACCTTCATGATGCGTTAATGGACCTTATACCTGACATTGATGTCGTTTTCGATTCCAAGTCCTCCGAGTCAATTCGGATTCAGGCCGCAGAGATACTCTCCCGGTTGGCGGAGGCCGCCAGAGGAATCCTCTCCGAGTTCGAGAATGCCGTGCTTCGAGAACCTTCCAGGGTACCTGTCCCTGGTGGCACTATTCACCCCTTGACGAGGTATGTGATGAACTATATCAGCTTGATCTCTGATTACAAGCAGACTTTGAACGAGCTTATTGTGTCGAAGCCGTCGACAGGGTCTCGGTATTCCGGTGATCCTTCTACTCCGGACATGGATTTTACTGAGCTGGAGGGGAAGACCCCTTTGGCTATTCACTTGATATGGATCATTGTGATATTGCAGTTCAACTTAGATGGGAAGTCGAAGCATTATAAGGATGCTTCTCTCTCTCACCTCTTCATAATGAACAATGTCCACTACATTGTTCAGAAGGTGAGGGGTTCCCCTGAGTTAAGGCAAATGATTGGCGACGAGTATTTGAAGCGCCTCACCGGTAAGTTCCGGCAGGCTGCTACCAGCTATCAGAGGGCAACTTGGGTGAGGGTGTTGTATTGTTTGAGGGATGAGGGGCTCCATGTGAGTGGTGGCTTCTCTTCCGGGGTCTCGAGGAGTGCTTTGAGGGAAAGGTTTAAGTCCTTCAATGCCATGTTTGAGGAGGTTCATAGGACTCAAGCGGTTTGGTTGATACCGGATTCTCAGCTCAGGGAGGAGCTGAGAATTTCTATATCGGAGAAGCTGATCCCGGCATATCGCTCGTTTCTTGGGCGGTTCAGGAGCCAGATAGAGAGTGGACGGCATCCAGAGAACTACATTAAATACTCTGTTGAGGACTTGGAAGATGCTGTTTTGGATTTTTTCGAAGGAACACCTGTTTCACAGCACCTGAGGAGGAGATCTCAATGATGGAGTGAAAATTGACTTCTACAAATTAGATCTTAGGACACATTCTTTCAATTTTTTTCTTTCCTTCGTGGGGCGTTCAGGTAATTGGGTTCTCAAGTGCTTCAAGATATTGCCTTCAACACAGATTCTCAGATAATGGAGAGGTGATACATAATCTTGTTGAGGTTTATATGGCTTCCCCAAAAGCCAAGTAACTCAACCTGAATGCTGCTGCCATGTAAGCATGTTATTTGATTTCATACCACATTCTAGATTTTGTTTCATTTGTTTATATTGGAATTTGTTGTATGTGTGTTCTTATTGAAGGTTCTTAAGGTTAAAAGGATGTTTCCTTTTGTAGCTTCATGACTCTATACAATGTGATAGTTTTGACACTAAATAGATACATGTTGAAATTGAAGTTTTTGATAGTTTTTAGCCTTTGGGCATCTGTATCTTATGTTTTGATATTTCTGAGATTCATACAGCAAACATCTTAGAATAATACATCCCCACAAAGTCGGAATTGCTGATTAGTTTTAAAATTGTTTAGACCACTTGTTTGAGACCATGGAAAATTTTGTTGTCATGAATGCTTTATATTTACTATTTATGCAGCGTAATAGCTTTGCCAAGTATAGTATATCATAATTCGTTTCAAGTACGAACTGATTAAAGTTTTAAACTGTTTCAGTAAGCTAAATGATGTTTCCTATTTAAACTGAAAAGAAGAAACAACCCAAGAAACGAAGTGTTGCCAAAGTTTCTAAGCTTTTGTTCTAGTTTTTAATTGATAGAAGAGATTTCAAAAGTTATAACGTATGCAATTTTATTTCATATTTTAGTTCATATTACACTCTTGCAGTCTTATTAATCTGAGAGTAGTTTATGTTCACTGGAAAACATCCTACTATCCTAGAACTAGATATGAAGTTGTCAAGTATTTGAACCTCTCAACATTTTGTAAAAAGCTGTAGTCTTTGTACTTATAGAATATTCTGTAAATCCAATAGTGATCTTTAGTCCTGATAAGATTTAAAAAAGAACATCTAAATTTCTTATATTGGTAGGGTATCTAATTTGGTTCTTGCTTGAGAAGTGAGAACGTCGGTTATTATGTTGGATTGTGATTCAATTTGAGTAAAGGTTTAGCTTGAAAATGTGAGACAATAATATCTAAAGTTCTTACGTTGTGAGGAGCTAATTTGAATCACTGTTTAGTCTTACGAATGTTTGAGAAAAGAATATCTAAAGTTATAAAATTAGTGGTGTTTCTAATCCGAGTCTAGCCTAAGAGGGTGTTGATCCAATATGAGTCAAGACCTAGCTTGAGAAAGTTTGAGGAAAGAATATATCTCAAGACATTTTAGGTCGAAACAGTATAACATCGCTTGTGAACCCTTATTATCTCTTTGGATATTGTTTCCACAAGCCTTCTTAACTAAGCAATGACTTAGATAATTAAAGGATCTAAGAACTTTAGATATTCTTGCTTCAAGTCTTCTTATGCTAAGTTTGATCACTATATATTATACTTATTGAGTCATATTACAAATGATAGATGTTACAAAGATTGTGTATGGGATGCACGTACGATATTCGAGATCAAGTTCTAAGATATTATAAGTATAGGAACTTAATAGATATGTGTTTGGTGATGTGAATAGAAAGAAAGAATAATTAATGTATTCTCGAGCAACACTTTCTTAGTTTTTAACTTTTTATCGTTTCAATTTATTTTTTTTGTGTATTTTTGTCCACTCTAGAGTCTTTATGTATGTTTTTGCTTATTTACTCTAAATTTCAACCCAGAACCGAACCAAATGAAACATGTTCCTTGCAAAAACCAAGAAGCTAAAAATTGAAGAAATTATATTATGAACATGCAAAGTGAAGAGCTTATGTGGAAGCATTGAACGATGTAGGCAACTGATCATGAAAATACAAAATGAATGATGTCGCGGAAGGTGTAACAGTGTAACTTGCGGCTACTAGAGGGTGAAGGTAAATCTAGAAATCTGGATGTGAAAGGAGGGAGGAAGGGAGTGCTTGAGAGAAGACTACAAAATGACTTGTTTGAAATTTTCACTTAAATTTTTAAGTGAGTTAACATAAAATACGTATAAAATACGTTTAATTTTTCAAGAATCGTTTTATCCGTATTTTTATCTTTTAGGGATAAATTGGTCAATTATTGTAAAATTAATCCAATGCATGCTTTTCCATTTTTAGAAGAATTACTTAGGTGCGTTTGGTTTGTGTTTTTATTTTCTATTTTCATTTTTAGTGTTTTTTGTTTTTTGGATTTTGTGAAGAAAAAATGAAAATAGTGAAAATAATAAAATCCTATTTTTTGCTATTTTCACTTTTTTTCTTCACAAAATCCATAAAACAAAAAATACTGAAAATAAAAATAAAAATGAAAACGCAAACCAAACATATCCGATTTTGACTTTTGAATTCCTCATTGTATTAGAGCATATGTTGGAAACCATTATGGGTGACTTTATTGTTTTACTTTTATCTTTTTATTCACTCTAAATAAATCTTTTATTGCATCCTCGTCGCTTGTCAGATTGCATCCTCGTGTAATTGTGGCCCCTTTACAATATTTCGGTACGTGTACAGTGTACTCTATTTCTGTTATTTTTACTTAAATATTTTCCGCGTATTGCGCGAAGTGTTAAATTGATATGTATATTTATTTTACATTTATTTATAATATTATTTGAAAAATGAAATATTTAAAGTCTGTAATAGATTTGTTATTTTTATTTTTATATTGTAAATCTAATGATTGAAAATTTTAATTTAAAATTAATAAATCATATTTTTATTAAAAAATCTTACATGGTCCTCCATCTCATGGTGCATTCATGAAATGCATTGAGATGTTGACACATATCAATTAAGTGAATAATGAAAAATTTGTACCGAACTTCTAAGAACTTGACTCTTGTTAAGTAGAGAGATTATTACTATTCAATTTTTATAATTTTTATATAATGGGATTCTTTTGCAGTTTTGCTTCCTTTTTGTTTATCTCTTTTTTCTTTCTTTTTTTTCATCTTATCCATCACAATTTTTATTTGGATCAAAGTTTATGCTTTAGTTTGTGTTTTTTTTTTCTTTTTACAAACTAAAAGGAATAGTGTATCCAAATTTTCGTTTCATACATTATTTTCCCATGTGATATGAAACAATGCTGTAGAAAAAAAACTGTTGAATTGACTTTTTTTCTTTTTGCTGGGATCAGGATATAATTAGCTTTTGGACTTATTTCATGTTAAAATTGGAAATTAGAGTATAGGAAAATATTAGTGAAGGTCTTCCCCCACATGCATGTTTTTAATAATGCACATGGATGCACATGGATAACAGATACAATATCACATACCACAAAATTTAATACAAGTTCATGAGTGTCAGAAAAAAGTGAACCGTGTTATTATACTATTGGAAGCGTTTCAAGTATATCCGGAACATTGGTGTTCTTGTACTTTTAATCGTTGATCTTAATTGATTTTAATTATAAAATATATATATAATTAAGATCAACGACTAAAAATACAATAACACCGATGTTCAGGGCATATTGGAAACGTTTCCTATAGTATTATAGTACAAAGGAAAAAGGTCACAGGAACTCGAAGATCTCGCATGCAATCTAATCTCACAAGTACGTGCCAGCTGAAAATGCAACAAATGAGTAACTAAGATTGATTACTAAACAAATCTAAGAGTCATGCAGCTAATTTCAGGACAGAAACCACAACTGTATTTTCTAGCTTTTTGATTCAGTTATTATTCTGTCTTGTCTTCTTCTAAATCACCATTTGAAACTCCATTATTGCTCCCTTGCACTGATCTTTCATCTGGCAAGCTTCGAACCTCTTTTGAAGAAATCGGCGATGGTTTTATGAGCGTCAGAGTAGTCTCGTCCCTGTCAAACTCTTCACTCCCGTCGTCGCGGTAAGCGTATCTGTCAAAAACGGCATTGGTTAGAAACAATGTATGAGCCAAAAACAGAAGGAGAACAAAATCAAATAAAGAGCAAACATTTGAGGGCAGATAATGTTAACAAAACTACCATCGAACCGCCTATTTTGGGTAATTTTGTCGAATGAACTCAATCTTTGATAGGTACATCTTTTGCATTTATAATTGTCAGCATTTAACCCTTTCATGGTTAGAAATAGTAATTTATTCTAAAATAAACGTTTGGCTTGTTCTTGGAGGAATTAAATATAGATAGCAAACGGAAATTAAAGAAATAGGCATAGGATTTTTTTACCTTGTTGAGTTTTGGGATGGTGCCCATAGAACGCAGATGATACACAGGAGAGAGAATGACAGAACTTGCCAAAAGGCTGGGATAATCCATGCATTTTGCCATTTCTCATTGTATATATCCTTTGATTTGAAATAGAGCTGAAAGAAAATGTTGAAAGATGAGTAACTCCAAATAATCGAATCTTGATTAATGCATTACTTTTTTTTTTCCCTGATAAAAAAAAAACGGAATGTAAAGAAAAAGAAAAAAGAAAGAAGAAGCTAGTATATATGTGCACATTTTCCTGTTCCAGACCTAAGTTACACCTCCAATTTTTCTAAAATCTCTGAATGCACAGATATCATAACTAGGCATGTAGGCCTGGGTAACAGTAAAGGCAACTGAAACCGCGGCTTACCTCATAGCATATCCAGCCCACGGATACAATCACAGCTACTGCCAGGGCATTAGTGAACTTCCTGTAAATGTCCAGTTTTACCAACATCCTCCTGGCCTATCAAATTGCATAATTGGAGACAAGTCAATTCTAAATAGTTACACAAAATGTCATGATAATTTATTGTTATTCATTGCATCATGTTGTGTGGCTTCATGCAAGAAAGTTGAGATAATCATCTTACTTAGAAATGCTAGAAAGCAGAATTGGATTTATAGAGTAAGAAAATTAGGACAAAATATTCAAAGCCAGGAAACAAATTCGCTTTGCTTACTTATCATCAAAAGGATTAACACAAATTGACCATCACCTAAATAGTTAATACTTTACTGAAGAAATGTTATTATAAACTGGGAATCAACAAACAAGAAAAGAAAAAATAGCACAAACTATTGGCTTACCATGAGAGCATTGTGCAGTACATAACTGAATCCAAATAGTGTCATGCTCTACATATTTCTATCACACTAAGTAAAGAGATAATGATATCCCTCTTGTCTGTTGCTTCCAAAAGTGATTTTTTTTATTAAAAAAAAAAACAGCATATGAATAGCAACTTCAACATAGAAATAAATAATTTTTCAGCTTGATGCAGTCTCGAATTTTAATGAAATGACAATTAGTGTGGTAATATGGCATTGCAGTTGCAGATTTATACCTGAAGCTTGTTTAAAGTTGCAGAGAGTGAAGTGAAAATCCAAAGAATGAAGAACACGTCCAATACTGCAGAAGGAAGAACCAAAAACAGCCTTGCCTTTCCAGAAAGATCACTTACTGCTCCAACATTCTCTACCAATTCGAGAACTTCAGATGCAAGAAAGAAGGTTCCACCAAGCATAAGCACCTTTGATGTGAGCCCACCAAGGGTTGGTCTCACAACACCATAGCCCATCGAGACCATCAAAATCACCATCCGTGCCACAGTACGTTTAACAGTCCCGAAGGTAACTGCCCAGATGGTTGTACCCATTGGTCTGACACCAGTCTCATTGAATTCTGCATAGTCGAAGTACCACAGAGCCATCTCAAACATCCCCAATGTTATAACAGCAGTAATACAATTCTGCAGAGGAAAGACGTCCTTCCAAGACCTAGCATACTGAGAGAACCAAAAGATCCCAAGGAAAACAAATGCAAAAGACATGAATTGGTAGAAAATCTTCATTGGTGCCATTCTTCCAGGCAGATAACCGGATGGATTTTTCCATACAGTTTTCCCTTCCACAACAATATCTTTGAGCCTTGGATCACAATGGATGAAATATAAGTTGTACATCCCAGTTGTAGTGATTTCTATAGATTTCAATGGCAGCACTGCAACATCTTCATCCATGTCAAAAGCAACACCAAAGACTTTCGGCCAATCTGGATTCTCAGCAGAAGGACGGTGAATAACCTGTCCTTCGGTACAAACACCAAGTTTTGCTAGATCACTGGAGCAACAGACAGCCCTTTGACCCCCATACGCTGAGCCACCGATTGTCTCCCGATCTTCAACCTCAAAAACAACAGCTTGAATCGGCAATGAGCTAAAGTTAGTGAAGTCTTTGTTTCTGCGGAAAGTGATCCTTTCAAACCTGTTTTTCAAATTACAACAGCCAATCAACAAACTAATATCGAATCAAACATCAGAACATATAGATATAGCAGAATATGTTTTATTGGTTAGGCTAGCTTCTCCATTAATTGTACCAAATATGTTCCATTTCAAAATTTTAAGCTACTCTTTATATCATAAATCATCTGAAACTACATTTCTCTTTCTCATGCCAAATATTTGATATTGTCAACAGTGAACACACAAACACAAACTTAGCTTAATGTCTCTGCTTAATGCCGCTAACCAACTTACTAATTGTGCAAAATAAGTGTAACTCATGAGTGAATTTGACATAAAAACAAAAAGTGAAGCATTAAAGAATTGCAGGTGAAAAGTAAGAAATTAGAGAAAATGTTAAATATGACCGTATGTAAGAGTCGCCATTTGCAGCGGAAGAAGTGTCATTGAGGGTAGGGGCAGAAGAGTAAATTCCTTCGCTGCCTCCGTGAACAACGAAGGCATTGCCTTTGTCGGCGAACTTGTCAGCGCTGTAAGTGTGAACCGATGCGTCGGTAGCCGCAGAAAGCAGCAGAAGAAGAAGCGTGAGAGCTGAGACCCGATGCATTGAACACAGAGAGAGAGAGAGCGCTCCGGATCTGCGGAGATGAACAATGAAGATTGAAGAGTGAAGAGTGAAGAGAGTGTGTTTAATTAATTCGTTTTTGGAGAGAGTGACTGGAGTGAGAGGGGAAAAGTCTACGAATTTGTTGAGAATTGCTGAATTGGAGTGAGGGATAAATCATAATCAAATCTTAATTTAACTAAATATTTTGTGGAAAGTGGAAACCCATTTGTTTAACCAAAAAAAAAAGAATAATGCAACTCAGAAAATTCATTAGAGTTACATTTGTTGGAACAGTAGTTATATTCTATTTTAAATGTTAAACAATAATTATAAATATATACCTATTTTATTCTATCAAATTTAATTAAATTATTTATTTTATATTAAATAAAAGATAATTTTATTAAAATAGGTATATATATATTATTACCAGACTCTAAAAGTACCTAAAGGTAAGAGATTGATGCTGGGGTTTGGGAATTGAATTTTTCCCTTTTTTTAATGTTATTTCTAAATAATTATCCTTCAAATGTTTATTAAAAAAATTGAATTAAATACTTGAGTTATTTGTCATTTTAAAGAAAGAAAGGAATTTTGTCAAAGATCAAATAATATTTGAAATGTTAAGATGTTATTTCCTTAATTGAAGATCATTTTGAGGGGCAAAAATACATGTGATTTTAACCTTGATTATAGCAAATGGTAGAGTGGAAAACACAATCGTTTCTTATATGGTGCAAAAGAGAATAGACTCAGCTATTGATGAAAAATTAGACATATAAACTCTCTTTTTATATAAAATTTAGTTTTCTAAGACACAATTTTATTTTTCTTAAGAATCAATTTCATATAAAGTTGATTATAATATATTTTTATTTGTCAATAGATTTTACTGAACTTTGAGGCTCATCGCTCATTAGTGTATTTATTTATTTATTTTAGTTTCACATAGTATTTCCCAATTCGATATATTAAGAATTAATTCATTATGAATTTAAATTTTATTTAAGGGTTTGTTATTAGCCAATGAATGTAATTCAAATCCGCGAATTAGTGAGCTAATCATTAGACTCATTTAAAGTGGTTAGTGTATTTATGTTTCAAGCTTTTCCATTACCATTCTCTGTGTTTTTTTTTTGGTTTGGATTTGGATTATCATTCTAAAAAATATTAGCATTACAACTGTTTTTGTTGGGTATACAAAGAGGGTTAAAGCCCAAAGAAAAATACAAAAAGGACTCACAAGAACTATTCCGGTCACACATCAAAGCCTAAATACAACCCAACACACAATGGGAAGCTGCTGATATAAGAGGGGTATTTAGGCAGCTGAGGCCTTGACTTAGTGGTTCATACCTTTGTCTCATAAATGCCACATCAAGGGTTCAATTTTCAGGGAAGGAAGAATCTAGTATAATATGGTGTGTGAGCAGTGAACGTAGAATTAGAGTTGTTCAATCCAATAACCAAAAAAAAAGGGGTATTTAGATAAAAAAAAAAAAAGAGGAGTATTTGCAGTCGAGGCCTAGCACACATGGAGAATTCTTCGGCCTCCTAAATAGCTGCACGTGAGTTTTAATTCTAGTGGAGAAAAAAGAATCCCAATTCTCTCTAATGGATAAAGAGACAGCGTGTATTGAGTTATGAGTGGGTGTGTGTATTGAGTTATGAGTGGGTGTGTAAGCAGAGAACGTAGAATTAGAAATGGTTCAATTCAATTAAAAAAAAAGGATATTTGAGTAAGGATGGTAAAAATTTTCACGTCTGTGGACCGTGGGTACCTACAAATATCACCTGTGAGGGGGAGTTTAATCGAAACCTCAAAATCTCATTTCTTCCTTGAAACTAGCCAAGAAAATATGTCCCAAAAGAAAAAGCCAAAAACTAAAATCATTAACACCAAAGGAATTTTAAAAAATACAATTATTGGCTAATGGCTACATCTAAAGTATTAATTTTACCAATTTAAGTTGATCTAATAAATTAATAATCAACTTGTTAGTCCACTTATATAAATTCTAGTGTTTTTTGTTATTAAGAAATTTAAGTTATTAAATTCTACTTATATATGTAGTAATCTATAAATCATTAAATTGAGCTCAATTCATAAATATTGTTCAATTCATACCAACAATATATAAATGTATTCTTATTCACTGAAAATAGAGAAAAAGAAGAAAGAGAAAGAAACACACATAAAAAAAAAATTGTTGGTGAAAATGTTTGTATACCTAATATTTTTCATATTAATGGTTAATTATGAAGGGTGTTAAGTAACTGTCACAACATAACGATATCAGATCTATCTTGTATATACAACATAAGTAAATAGTTATTTCAAATTTTAATTAGCAAGCATGTTCAATGACTGTAATCAGGTTTATCTTGTAAATACAACAGCAAGTATCGTTCATTCCCAAATCTTGTCACAAGCAGTCACAAAATAAAAAAGAAGGTGGAAGTGCAGTTAAGGCATTTCAATTTTCACATCAGAAAATCTATAATGCTTTTCAGTAACATGAGTTGCTCCACTTAAGGGAACAAAACCATGAAAAAAGAAATAACGGCAAGAACCGTTAACAAAAACAGAGATAATACTCCCTTCAATTCTCTGTGTAGACCCCAGATCAGTTCTTTTTGGAACCAAAAAAAAGAAAGAAAAAAAAAAGTGAGCTCCACTTCCTTATGAGGTATGTTTAAGTGATTTGTTTCTGTTACACTCTTGATGTAGCCTTATAACCATGAATATATATATAATTATAAAAAAAAAAATCATTTTTCACTACTCTTTCTACTTTCCCTTAAATCAAATCGTTTCCTCTCATTCTTGTTTTCTCCCACCAATGTCTTTATGTACTTGTATCTTCGACTTCTTTGAATCTGCCACAAAAGTGAACTTTAATATAGTTTTGATGAAATAGTAAGTTAAAATATAAAAAATATTGAAGCTCTAAAAATCAACCATAATGTATTTATATACTATTAATTCAAAAAATATTTAACTTAAAAAAAATGTCATCGTAATAATAGAATAGTACTGAGTTATAATAGAAAGATCTAATTTATAAGCCTAATTATAGGTCTAATAGTTAAAATGATAAAAAATTTAATAATAAATATTATTATTTAAAAATATAATAATATAAAATTTTCTCTACATAAAAATTAAACTTATAATTAGATTTATAATTAAGTCTCTAAATAATTTCTCTAATTTTTTTTTTAACGAAACTCCTAAATCCATCTTCTTTTTAGCTTGTCAGTTGTCATGTATGTAAATAATTTTATATCATTTTGGGAAAATGTGATTTTTTACAAAGATTTGTAACTAAAAAAAAAGGCGAAAGAAAGAAACTAGGAGTAGTAGGCCACCTGAGCATATAATAATAACAGAGCAAGATTTAAATCTCTAGAACGATATCTGCAAGAAGGAAAAAGATCTCATGAGTCCATGCTGTTTATGTCTAGGATTGTTTTTTTCTTTTTCTTTTTACTAAAATGATGTTGACTAAAACGAATTTATTAGCTTACATTCAGAATCTGTCTTGACCCATTTACATCCATCATCTCTTCTCTCTTCTGGATCTTCCTCAATCCTCTTTTTTGTTGCTGTCTTCTTGTCCTGTATGCACTTCTTCATTATCGGCGACCGCGAAGAATTTTGGGTGCAAATTTTCTTGTGAAGAATTGTCCTTAAAAGCTGTATAAAAATAATATGAGTGTGTTAGAGATATAAATATTCATTCTTTCTATCTATTTCAATTTTTAGAAAAAGTGATATCATGACATAATATCATAACTTTTATGATTAAAAACTCTAGAGTTCGATATTACCTTCTCCATTCTTGATTCTTGAAGAGTATCTTTAAGGGGAGGTGATGGAGCAAATCCACTTCTACAAACGAAAATTTTTTTGAGAAGGAAAGAAAGAGATTTCTTGCCAATTGCTTTCTTGCTGCTATCTGCACAGATGTCTTTGCATTTACCAAGTATGACACTAAGCGTTTTCTCAATCTCTTCTTCTTTATCACCCGAATCGCTGCAAAGCGCATTGCTTATCCTCCTATCCACCTCCAAGCTAGAAGGGCAGTTGAGAAATCTATCTAGAGGAAGCTCAGAGATCTCCTTCTCGACGCTCGGCTTTCGCCGGAGGAGTTTAGTTAACTCCTTCTGTAGTTTACCAATTTCTTCTGGTGTAAAGTCTGGTATTTCCTCTGAGGATGATGGATCCTCAGAAGAGGATGTGTTTTGGTTATCTTGGCTTTCTTTTATTTCACTGTTGTTTCCAAAGGTTCCTATTGCTAGTAAACCATGAGGCCAATCACTGAACTCCTCTCTAGCCTCTTGTTTTGCATGATCTGTTTTATCACAAGAAGAAAAAAAAATTATATATTACAAACAACTTGGATCAAGTTAGTTTTTAATTATTGGATAGATCACCATTTTTTAATGAAAAGATTCTAGTTATCAAAAAATTGTTCCAAAAGATTGTGGCATCCCAAAAGTCAGAAACACTTGATAAACTTTACAATAGGTGTGGACCCTAATATTTTCTCTATTTTGGAATTAAATCCACCAATAGTAATGAAATTAGATGAGTGCACTAAAATAGTCTTTGAGATCTCAATTACATCGATTGAAATTAGTCCCTCAATCAGGTGAGTTGCACTTTTT
Source organism: Stylosanthes scabra (assembly GCA_036250425.1). Taxonomy (NCBI): domain Eukaryota; kingdom Viridiplantae; phylum Streptophyta; class Magnoliopsida; order Fabales; family Fabaceae; genus Stylosanthes; species Stylosanthes scabra. The sequence goes on along the minus strand of JASCZI010211475.1, from coordinate 60,212 downwards.
TCAATCTCAAGAATATAATTGATGTAATTGGGATCTTAAAAAACTATTTTAATGCACGAGACCAATAAATTACTGCGACGCTTAACTATAATTATGTTTTTCTTATGTGCACTACATGATACAGAATAACATACACAACTTGCAACTTTCAGGATGTCAATTTGTCAGCAGAGATGGGTGTCTGCTATTAGATTATTAAAATAAATAAATAAGAAGAAAACTACAAATCTTAGAGATCCTTTAATATAATATAGCAGTCTCGTGTTTAATTTGCAGCTATAACAATAACAAATAGAAACCAAGATTCAAGAAAGAGAGAGATACGAGTCAAAATAAAAAAGAAATAATATAGGTAAGCAGTTATGTCTTCTCTTTGTCACTAAATGTTTTCTTTTTTTGTCATGGTTCCTTAAGAGAGAAGTTAGTATGTTTTGGTACATCAAACAACATTGTAAAATCTGCCATCTTATTGGATTGTGATTTGCCCAAAGAAAAACAAAATGGATGAAAAGACTTACATGTAGTAGTGGTTGTAGGTGAGCTTGGTTTTCTGCTCTCTTGTTTTCCACTAAATTTATTATGCATCCAACTCAGGAACTGCAAAAAATATTTCATAAAACCCGAGTTATTATTAGGTGTTCTGATAGCAAGTCAATGCTCTTACTCTGATCCATTAATTTATATCATTGTTCATTGGGTTACTGTATGCACAAACTAAGATTCGAATTTCTGACGCTTGCTTAATCGAAATAGTGTATTATACTAAAACTTTCAAAACGAACTAAACTAACACTTAATGAAAGAAAAAGGAAAACACTAACCTTCATTGTTTATGAGAGGACCAAGAGCAGTAAGGGGGAACAAAGGAATGAAGGAGAATGTAAGAGCTTAAAAAAAAAGGTTCCCAGCCTGAAAGTGATAGCTGGATTGCAATAAATATATATAAGGTGAGGGAAGTAAGAAGAAAAGGTTGCAATCATGGTAAAAGTAGTGGGGGAGAGTGCCAAGTGTCATTAATGTATGGGATGATAATAAAGTTCATTAGTCATTACCCTATTTTTTTATAACAAAGTTTTCCTTGAGAGCAGATCTTAAAAGCCAATCAGGATGAGTCTTGAGATTAGAAAAGTAAGATGAGAGTTTGATGAATTTCATGGCCAAATTGAGCTAGCTCTTTGGACTCGTTTTCTTTTTCATTTTGGTTCAAGTCCCTAAGCAAGACTTACTTCATCACCTAAAACTACTATTTTCTTAAACCATAATATATTCATACCCCTTCTTTGAACTTTCCTTCATAATTTGTGCATGACCAAACATACTTGCACCTCATTCCCTAATTCTCTGTTATTAATAGAATTGAGTAAACCATGTCTACATTCATGGCTCCCGAAATTAAATGTGTTAAATAATTGAGTTGCTACAAACGAGCATTTTAAGTAAAGTTGGTTCAAGAGTCAATAAAATTTTCTTTTCAACTAATTGCTATTACCTATTTCTAACACAAATATACTTAATTGCCTGCCATACAAGACATTCTCTTTCATATATATATATATATATATATATATATATTCTCTTTCATTTTATCACTTAGTTTCTCCAGAGTATAAATTAAACTTTTCATAAATAATTTACTGAATATAATCATGGTCAAGTCTCGAGTTCAAAATCTAATATATATATATATAAGGACGCATTCACTATAACTAAATGCATATCCAATTAGAATTCAAATTAGTCGAGGCAAAACACTAAATATTGGGTGCAACCAAAAAGAATAAAGTGAATGAAATTTGTAACTAAAACTCTTTAAACAACCATAATTAACTGTAATTAAAAGAACCATCAAAATAATAAGCATAAGGTTAGTTTTTTTTTTTTTCTCAAGGTATCCCCCAATTCGACGGGTCGAAAACTAACTCTTCGCGGATCTGAGCTCCATTTAAGAGTTTGTCATTGGCCACCAGGTTGCTACATACACAATGCGAGATTCGAATTCTCGACACTTGCTTAAGCGGACCAATAAGCTAACCACTAGACCAATCCAAGTTGGTTAGAAGCAGGTTAGTTTAAGTTGATCACTTTGACCTAAAAATAATAATCATTAAATTACTCTTAATATGCTGTTTATACAGTAATTACATACGTAGTCTAATAACAACTCAATTTCCTAATTCCTATATACATTACACTATATATGGAATTACTAATTGCGTACGCTCATGACTTACTATAATTATACAAAGTTCCTGTTCAACAAGACTAGAATATGCAAAATTTCAAAACCATCTAGCTGCAATTTCGCAACTAGTCTGATTTGTGTCGGTTAGTTGCATATTACGAATCAGAGTACCATAGCAAGCCATGGAAATTTGTGCCTAAGCCATATCTTATACCATGTGTATAGGAACTTGGAAGTTCAATCTAGAAAAGAAGTGTACTGTTGTGTGAACTAATTCATGGAGCTTTTTGATTCAGCAATTTGTAGATTGTAGTTGTTGGTGTAGGGAAAGAAACAAGAGGAAAACGATAGTGTGACATTTCTTTATCTATCATCCTTTTATTTTGAGCCACATAAGTTTTGTGGTATATTAAATTTAAAAAAAAAAAAGAAAAAAGAAAGTAGTTATAAATCAACCTGGATACTCTAGATGACAAGATAGGCTATACAGTACTGAGCAGCTGGGATATACGATGAATAATTGGAGCAAGAGAAGAAACGTGCTGCATGAAAAAAACAAACAATAAAGATTGTAAGAATCGCACTGGTGATGAGCGAGCTAGCTAGTTCAAATTTAACTGTAGTTTAACTAGTTTATTTAACCTAAATTAAATGATTCAATATCTGTTTGGTTAGTTATTTAGTCACGAAACTTATATGATATTATTTTTTCTCTTATAAGAGATTTCGAATTTCAGCCTCAATCGTTTAGATTTCTTTTAATAAAGTACATTTATAAGGTTAATTCAAAAGTGACCGAATAATATAAAATTTTAAAAATTACATTCTAACATAATTGAATAACGAATTAATAAGTAATTGATAAATAGCAACAACAAACACGTCAACCACATCACAAAATCTCTAATGCATTATACATACCAACGTTATAGTATATCATTAATTTCATAATTTACTAATTTTAATTTAGACATTTAGCCACAAATTAAACAAACAAGTCAACAACATTACAAAATGTCCAATGATAAAGAATAGCAATCTTATTTTATACGTTGAGTAATGGTTTTGAAATTAGGACGAAGGATAATCGGAAGGAAACAAAATAGAGGAAAGGTGGGCGGAGAGGCCGGTGGCCGGGGCAACAAAGCAGGCTGAGAAAGGAGTACTGAAGCCACGGAAGGAGGGGGAAAGGTAGCAACAATCACTGTCCACTCCTAAGACGAGTTATTTTTTAAATTTGTTCTTAAATTTTTTTTTCGAATCAAATTAATTCTCTAATAATTATAAATTAATCGTTTCAAAAAAACTAGTCTGGATAGTGGGTTAATTCCTGATGATTAATTCTTCTATTGAACCGTACCGCTTGATTTAGTTTTCAATCCGGAGTTTGCTTCAAATGAATCAAATCTGAAGAAGTTCAAATTAAGCGGTACAAGTAGTCAAGTAGCTATACCCAATGAAACGTGTGTTTGTTCCATGTAAGTCGTTAGCGCATGTTAATTTCCAATACACAGCTACGTACACAATGAGATGATGGGAATGTAGACTTTACTACTTTACATTCTGTATAAACGTGGATATATCGGCAATTAAGAAAGGGTAATGCTATATAATCAGTACTTTTTTCAATTTTAGCCAGCATTTTTTAATTGGTTGAGATTGAAAAGTTCAAAAAACAAATCATATGAAAAGATGATGATGGCTAAATATGTTGACCAAGTTTAATAAAATCTGTTGATTATGTAACATTTCTCATTAAGAAAATTGAAATAAAATTCAATTGCTTTAGTGATTAATTCATCATTAGTTAGTTTAATTAATCAAGTGTTGAGATTGGAATAATATATTAAATGGAGTTAAGATTGGCAACAAACTAATCTCCTACCTAAAAAAGTGAATGAATGTATGTCGGAGAGAGTTGGAAGAGTGAATAGAAAGCAGAGGGCGCATGGGAATGTCTCATCCATAGCGGACCAGTGGTGCATGCAATTTCACCTGCTCCATCCAACTCTTGCTCATACATTAAATATAACTAGCTACTACTACTACTACTACTACAGTGCATGCTTTGTTATTATTAGAATCAAGCTTCATTGCAATCAAGCAATAACGTACAAGAACAATAACTCCAAAGACCAAAGTAGTATATAATATATATGGCCTGGCCGGTGCCAAATGTTGTTATACATGTTCCTTGAATCAAACATACAATCACATTACATATGACAATCAACTAACTTGTACATATTAGCTACCTAGCTAGCTAAAATCCAAATTAGGTTATTATCACATGCATGCAGTAAAGATTCTAATAAACATAGCTAGTTTATAAAGCTGAGCTCTAGTCCTTTTTTTTACTTTTATCATACTAATTTTTTATGAAAATAATAAATATATTAATATATAGGTGATGATCAGATTGAAGCCAATTGATTCTCTTACTTATCCAATCGTTTCTCTAGCTTAAAAATGTCAGATCAAATAAAACAGTTGGAGAATTGTATAACTACAACATTCAATCAACTCTCTTGCTCTGTTTTGAGAGTTTCTTTGTCTCAAAACAAAAGTTCTAAGCGATCAATAAAAAATGTTGTTTCTCTATGTAGCTTTTCTTTGTTATATATTGTCGTTACATGATCATCGAAGCTTCTATCTATTATTGTTAATTCCACTTCATCAAAATGAAATATTATTTGATTTCATGTATACATTTATATTTACATATACTAACCAGTAAGATTTTAGGGTAATATCTTTTTATTATTAAACAATAAAAAAGCCTTATTTACAGAAAAGAAAAATGTTTTAATTTTGAATTTATTATCAGGTTGAAAATACCGAAGACATCCATATGCATGCATCTGTATATGAATTAGGATGAGGGTGGCGTGGCAAGTGGCAACAGATATTAACGACAGTTATTCTTATTCTCACATTCTTTCTCACGTCGATCGAGTATCCACGTGTACTCGTGTAATTGTATCAAAAGCCACAAGTTGACTACTTCTTTATACGTATTCTACTTAATCAACAATCACAATAATGCTATCTAATTACTCAAATTTATTATTTTTATTAAGCTTTTGTTAGTTATTAAATTTTTTTTAAAATATAATTATTAGGCTAAACATCATATTAAATTATAAAATAAAAAATATTAACTAATATAAATTAAAATAATTAATCTTTTAATTTTTCTTCTTAAATATTGACTTATTCGTATTTTTAAATATTTCATTTTGCTAATATTCTACTTAGCCATAACACATGCGGATTTTTTTCGTGTATCTTCTATTTCGATATATTGATGACTAATTTGTCATGAATCTGAGCTTTAATTAATGGTTGGTCAGTGACTAATAAATTGCTATTTATATAAGACGAAATTTAAATTCCTGATACTTATTTAAGAGGATTAATCAACTAATCACGTTAACACATGCATATACCAATCAAACTGGTTAATCATCTAGATATTTTTCTTGTACAGTTAAATTTTTGAAAAAAATGATATCGTAACAGCTAATTATTTATAATTAAACCACAAAATTAAAGGTGAATCAAAGTTATATACGAAGTAAGTCATGCGCAAATTATTTCTTTGGATACATAATTTTAGGCAGATTATTATTCAAGGAATGATGTTACCCTAGTTAATTAGTTTTATTAAGAGAAAGTGTTTGTAATCAATATTAAAAAGACAATAATAAGTATATCATTTTTTTTTTTTATTTTTACCACCTACTATTTCCTTAATTACGATCATTGGCTCCCTATTAATCCGCTAACGTTGATTCCGTAGCATTATTCTTTTATTAATATAAGTTATTCAAGTATTAATAAATATGATATGAAACATGAGTTGCTAATGAAGTGTAACTCAAATAATATTTTTATCCTATTTTTTAATAAAAATCTAATTTGAGTCTCTCTTAATATATCTTTCATTAAGAAAATACTAAACACGAGTTGCAAATATCAAAATGCTTCGAGATCACTAATTTTTTAAAGAAAGTTATTTGTTATTGGGAAAAGAATAAACAATCGTTAATGTATGTAATTATCTTGGCAAAGAATGATTATTATATTCAGTTGAGAATAAAGCACAGTTTTCTCGGTTAAATGTTGTGTTTTGTCAATCTTACATTGCAGGATGGCATATAGATATATGGAGAGAATTGTCCAGCGATTAGTTAACCTAAATAATCTTCTCATTGGTGAACACAAATCTTATTAGGAAACTACAGTACAGAATTGTTTAGATTATAGACATTATATTATATATTATCAAATTGAGTGCTGCTCTTTGTGAATGAAAATAAATAAATAAAATAAAATTTCACGTCAAATATTATATTATAAAAAAATTTTCTAATACTTCAGTACATCGATATACTTATAATCTTGAATCGTTGATTTTAATTTATATATATTTTTTATTTTTTTTTAATTAAGATAAACAATTATAGATTATAGATATAGGTATACTTGAATTTTTCTATATTATAAGTTAATTTTCTCC
>JASCZI010211475.1:35704-53384 GCA_036250425.1 Stylosanthes scabra | reverse complement strand
TAAATTTTATATATATATATATATATATATATATATATATATATATATATATATCATGTTGCCCATAATTTAATACAGTTAACATAATAAATATTATATTAAGCTTTTTCACCATTCCCTGTTCCATCAAGATGGTGGATTTATATATAAGGGTTTATTTATCAGTGTAATAAGTTACGTGTTAAAATTAAAATAAAATTAAGAAAGTTTTTATCAAAAATATAATAAATTTAAATTATCAATACATTATCTATTTTGTATTAATTACAAAAAGGAATTTAAAATTTTTTTCTTATGAACAATGCTATCCATACACTCTTTTAATAAATACCGAATTTGTATCCGTATAAAAATATAATAATTATTAATTAAATATATATTTTAATACTCACAAAAAGTCCAATACAATTAACTACCAAGCAGTTTTCATATTTTTATACAAATATCAAATTAATATTTACTAAGAGAATATACATGTAATGGGGCTATAAATTTATTATGTACATTTAGGATACATGTTAGCTAAATCATATATATTATAAGAAATTTTATCAGATTTAATTAGGTTTTTAACTAGATAGAAAGTACCAATATTTTTAACAAACAACCTACTAACAATTTTATTCATTATCATCATAGTAGAATAAATACCAATATTTTTTAACAAATAATTTATTTTTTATTATTTTTGATGATATATTGTGTTTTTTTTTAATTAATAATTATTAACTGATCGATATTTTATTTCTTATCTAGTACTACTCTTTTAACTAATACAAATATTTCAATTGACATTTTTTTACTTTGTAGGTAGTTTATATTAGGATAAAATATATTTTTTATTTTAATATTTTAATTTTTTTTTAAAAAATACTTTTAAAATTTAACTTATTTAATTTTATACTCAACATTTTTAATAAGTTTTAATTATATCTTTATTTTTCAAATCTATTAAAAGTATATTTTTATACCAATTTTACCATCTTTTCATCTTCTTCCTCTATCATCACCATAAAAGTAAACACAGCTGCTCCACCACCACTCCACCATAAAAATCTTCAACCATCACTACCACCATCAACAATCCACTTAACCCAAATCCTAACCATCCCCAAGAAAAACAAATCCAATGCTACCACGGCCATAATCACCGCTCCTCCTCAAACACCTAACACTACCCATAATAATAATAATAGTAATCGCACCGCTCAGAAAACCATTAATAACCACAAGTGCAAAGAAAAAGGTGGACTCGACAACAAGAAGTTTCGTTACCGCGGCATCGGGCAGCGGGGAAATGGGAAATAGGTCTCTTAAAAATGAAATCTAACAAATTAACATTATTTTGCCTCCATAATCTACTCTTGTTTATTACTATGGGTTGATGCGGGGATAATTTAAAAATGGTATGTTGACACTAGCAATGGTGGTTTATTGATGGATGGCGTTGGAACCGCTATTTTCATTTTTACGGAGATGAGAGAGGAAGAAGATAAGAACATGGATAAAATTGTTATAAAAATAAATTTTTAACAGATTTGAAAAATAAGAATATAATTAAAATTTATTAAAAATATTAAAGATAAAATTAAATTAAATTAAATATTAAAACTATTTTTAAAATTTTTTAAAATATCAAAAACAAAAAATATATTTTATCCTTTATATAATTAGCTAGTTATATATGCTAATTATACTATTCTATCATAAAATCAAGAAATTATATTAGAAAACTAAGAAAGGGTCGTCTTTTATAAACACAAAAAGTTAGCTATCAAATTATTAGCTATTATGTATAATTATACAAGTGTTATGATTTTTTTTTTAGTGATCAACCATTGAAATAATCATTAAAATAATCAAGTTTTTTAATAATAGAATAATTAATCAATTTTTTGTTAGCAATGTAATCAATTCTTTTTTTATGAATAGAGAAAATCAACTATTAGTTTATCACTATATTTTTACTTTTAGTGGTTGTTTATATTTTCATTGCAACATCAGATAGATTTATTAATATTTTTATGAATAATTATTAATTGTTTTAAGGTGATACTCATGTGTAATTAATTTTATATGTGTTTGTTGATAAATATTAAATAATTTAATATATTTAATTAAATTATTATTTAACGATTTAAAATATCAAATTTTACATACAATTAATTAGAGACGCATTTTTACCTTATTTTAAAAAATTTAATTTATATGCACTATGAGTGTAAAAAAGTTTTATATATACATTCAATTAGATGTTACCATATCATTAAAAGTAATTAATTTTTAAATTCACAATTTTTAAAGTCAAATAAATACATAAATCTAATTGGATGACCGTGTCGATACATTAAAATTAAATACTATATTTTAAATATAACAAACATTATTAAACACAAAACATGAATATGTCACTGAGGGCGTCAACATGAACTTAAAATAACCGTTCTACAATTGTAATTGAAAATAACCTCGAGATGCGTTGGAAATGTTAAATTTTTTAATCACTTTTGGGAACCATGTAGAAAAATAGCTTTTACCAAGGTATAGCTTTTTAGTTTTAATAATCAAACAAAGAAAGAAGGCATGTGGGAATATTGAATATACTAGATGCATAGAATTTGGGAATCGTTACTATGTAAAGCAAAATAGTGCGACTTTCAAGATGTATTTCCAATTATGGAAACCTTAGCTGTACATCTTTCTAGTACGAAATAATCATGGATTTAACACTCAAGTTAAAATTCCTATATATGGAAAATTTAAAATTTTTTCTTTTAATAAATACATTAAAATTTTAAAAATTTTATATTTTCAATAAAAAAATTTTACTGTATAACCTTAACTTGTTACCTTGAATAACACATTAGCTAAATCCAATTATAATTATATTATATTCTAATTAAATGGAGTCGTGGACATGTATCGTCCAGGCAAGCTAATATTATGGTGGATTTTACCGTGATTATTAGTCTGGTTATAAAAGCTATGAATTTTGATAATATTTAAAATATATAATTAAAATGAAGGTTATATTTTTATTATTTCATAGTATTTTTTATTTAAAAAATAAAAAATTAAACTATGATTAAATTAAAAAAATTCCTAAATAATATTAAAGTATAACATTAATTGTTTAAAAACAGAAGTACTTAAGAAATAAGTTTCCAAAATAAGGATACTTGAGTAAAATAACCCTAAATTTATTAACTATATTTTTAAATATTAACCAACTTAATCACTAATTATAACCACCCCAAAATTCACCCATGAGAAAGTTTTGCATGATTACAAGTCTATTATTTTAAATGTTTAGCATTTTTATATACAATAAATAAAGTATACAGTAATACTACATATATTATTATACACCTTCATATATCTATTTATAATACGAAAAATATAAATATTGGCAAAAAAATATTCACAAAATACATAAATACAATATATAATAGGACAGAAACAATTACGTATAGCATAAAAATATTATAGCTCAACACAAAAATCAAAATAAAAGAAAAAGTAAAAAAGTATATAGAAGTGTATATAAATATAACGTTCTTTAATAAAACATAATGGTATGCAGGGACGATGTAACAATAGCTAAATTAATATTAAATTAATTAGAATTAGAAATTTAGAATGTTTGTTTCTAACAAACTATCAGAATTCCGTCTAATTTTCCTCCGCGTGGAAATTACCATCGGATTTTTCTTTGGATTTAATTTGGTGTTATTTCATAACTACAAAGAAAAACTGCAGAATTTTGTACATGAAGAGTATGTAACTCAACCACTAATAAGAACATACATGAAGGGAAGGCTAATAACTAATAATGGATAATAAATATAACAGAGAAGGCATGAAAAGCCATTTACACTAACACTCATGGTGCACATGCATGCAGAAGATCCTTACTCGAACAAGGAAACTAACAAACAAGTTTTATCTATATCATTTATCTTTGTCACTATAAACAAGGAAATGAAGGAATAGACATTACAGCATCTCTTATATACAATTTTTTTTTAATGTGATTCTCGAACTCGAACTCGAGACCTCTTTACTGGAGGCAGTCACAATCACAAAGCTCCATACAGCAGTTGATACTACTGCACTCGCAAAACTTGGTAAAGGAGTCGGTTAGCTTCACAGAGCTGTTCATGCAGCAGTCGCAAACCTGGACACTACAGCACTCGCAAACTTCGCAACTCCCAAAACAGCAGTTGATTAGCTCGAAATCAGCCATGGCTACGCATAGCTGGGAGCACACAAGGGCGCATTGGTCGTTTGCAAAAAAACCGGCATGTTTGCAGCAGACACATGCCACAATAGTTATCAGCTAAGAGGCCGCAGCAAGTTGAGGTAGCCTTCTTTAGAAGCCCTTCAGAAGGTTTTGCTTCTTGCGGAACGTTATCTGCCGTCGCTTTCGAGTTACCGAACCCAAGGCTTATCCCCCCCAGGAATAGCTTCTGAGTGTTGCGTTCCCATCTCTGTTTGGTAAGTTTACTGTATGACTGTTGTTTTGAAGCAACATATAGGAAGTCAAACACATTATGCAAACACAAAATTGAATATTCGAGTTAGAATAGGGGCCGATGTAAGTTGCCATCTCAATTTAAGGCGTTATTTTAAATAAGAATTAATCTACGTGTATCATTATATATCTTCGTACACACAATTTTTATTATGAAAAATACAAATATTAGCATAGAAAAATACTAATATTTATATTTTTCGTGCTAAAAATAATGTGTACAGAGTACAATAAATTATAAATTTAGAGAGTCAATTTAAATTCAAACTCGAATATTGCTTATAATTTATAAAGGAGTGGGAATCAAAATTTGCATTAATATTTTCTAAAATGAAAGGAAAAGTTCTACCCCCTTAATTAGAACTGGTTCAGGTGGTTTCTTCCCATCACCATTCTCCACAAGCACCATGCAGGTATACTCGGAAGGGATTTTAAGTTGAATGCTCATTTTGGAGACCTATCATTGACCAATTTTATTACAAAAAGAGAAGCCGACAGCATAGCCACATAGGTATGTAAAAATACGAACCATTTCCTCCAGCTCTGTACTTTCTGATAGCCATGCTTGAGAAGTGATAAGGTCCATATGTCTCTTTGCAAGGACCTGAAGAAACAAGAAAAAATCACATAAATCATATATATCCAGCCACATTTCAGAGCATGGTTGAGTAAGTAGACCAAATTTTGATTGCAATGTAATAAAATACAATTGAATAAATTTGCAATGCTCAAGGAAAGATGATGAATTAACGGTAATTTAATGATTGAAATATTACATTTGTGAGTTGAATATCTTTTTCTCTTTGCACTGGAAGGTCCACCTCAAACTTAGTCATATCTGCCAAAATACCAGTCACCTTAACGGATTCCGGAAAGGTTCCCTTGCATGTGCCTGATATCATCAATTGACTTTCTAGTGATAGGTCTGGAATATAAGATGGGAACAACTGCAATGAAAGTATGGTTAAGGCTATATGTGTTGAAAAGACCATAAAATAGGCAAAATGTAGTAATGTACCTATGATCCATTACTTTGAAATCAGAATACTTGTTTCTGGTTATAATTAAGTATAAAATATCACTTTGATGTACCTCTAGTGAATCAAGACCTAGAGTTCCAAGGGTTATATCTGAAACTATAACTGATGAAGCTGTTCTAAACAACCTTTGCATTCTGAAGTCAATGGAATCTGTTCACTTACATTTTTAAATTTGTTCAAAATGGTTCAAGTTTTGTTCACTTCATTTTTAAATTCTGTTCAAAATGATTTAGAATTCTGTTCATTTCATTTTTTAAATTATGTTCAAAATAGTTTAGGGTTTTGTTCACTTCATTTTAAAATTCTGTTCAAAATGATTTATGGTTTTGTTCATTTTAGAAGTAAATTCACCTCGTTTAGCATACTCCTTCTAGAAATCATTAGTTTCTACATATGATACAAATGTCATCCCAACTTTGGGGACGTACTTTTCATTAACATTACACAAAAATTGCAAGAACAAAGCTGAAAAAAATAAATGCTTTGTTGAACAAAATATGTAATCAAAACGAATAGAATTTATAAGCATAACGAACAGCAAAACGTAACACTTAATAATTTGAACAATCCAACACATTTCACAAATTCAAATTCAACCACAACCTAATTTGACATATTCAATTTTGAAAACAATTGAAATCAATTTTCTAACCTGAATAAAGATTTTACAGATTGAATTAAACCGTTAAATAAAGAATCCAACAATAATAATAAATTAAAAACTTCAAAAAATAGAGCAACAATTGAAAAAAAAAATCAAATAAAGAATCCAACAACAATAATACAAATTTCAAAAAATAGAGCAACAATTGAACAGAAAAATCAGAGACAACGAACAAAATTTTTAAACATAATGAACATAATTTTTAAACTTAATAATAATAAAGCAAACAAACCAATTCAAAACCAATACAAACATGGCTAAGGATTTTGTACATTCAATAAATCTTTAAAATAAACAACCAAACAATAAGAACAATAAGAGCATTCAAATCCAAATAAACATAACCTAAAAAATACGAAAACACATTAAAAAAATTTAAGAACCTCCAATTATTTGTCCATCCGATTTATTCTAGTATTCAAGAATCAAGATCAAATCACAATGATTCGAACTGCCTTCAGCGTTTTTCTTACCTTCAGAATTCGAAGAACAAGACGAACACGAAGATGGAAACGAAGAAGATGAAGAAGGAAAAAGAAGAAGAAGACGAAGAAGACGCACGTAGAATTTTGAAGATCGACGAAGAAACTGAAGAAGAAAGCAATGAAGAAAAATGATGAAGAATTTTGAAAATTAGTTGAATGTTGGGAGTGTGTCATGAGTTGAGGGTTTTGGAGGCGCATATAACGAGTCGAAAGGTATTAAATAAGCACGTAAGAAGAATTGTATGATTAATGTGTGTCTATTGAAATCATGATGTGTTTCTTTATAATAATTGAATTATATATATATTTTTAACATACACTACACTCACGTACACATAAAAAAATTCTTTTTTCACATCATGGAGAGTCTAACCTGTATGACTTACATTAGAGGCAAGTAAGTTTTGCCATTAAGGATCAAGCCTCAACCATAGTCTATATTTTTAAAATATAGGGTTTTTTTTTTCTTTTTCATATGGATTAGATAACCCTAAATCCCCAATAGATTTTACAACATACATTCATCACACTCACCTACTCAACATAATATATTATCTTGTTCCACCAATAAGGATAGATTTCCCTTTCATGAGGTTTGAACCCCCTATCCATCATATTAAGAGGCCAAAAATTCAACCACTTGGATATTGCCTTAGCTGCTTAAAATATAGGATAAACTCGGCTGTATTTCTACATCTAAGCCCAACATGTCATAACTTCAAAGGCTTTACAACTTTACCTTTTACTAATTAGATTAATAGTCAAATTAATTCCAAAAAATAGTCCATTCTCCAAGTTGGTCACTATTTGTCATGCATGCAATAAATTTAATCTGGTGTTATTTCATAACTGAAAAGGAGAATTACAGAATTTTATACATGAGGAGTATGTAACTCAACCACTATAAGAACTAAAGGGAAAGTCAACTAACAGTCAATAAATATAACAGAAGGTATGAAAAGCAATATATAACGGCACTCAATTATCCTAATTACATCATATACTCTATCAACTCAATTTACATGTAACCTTATCATGAAACGATAATTCATTTATTATCTTTCACTTATTAGCCCCATTCACATGCATAATATCCATGCATATACCACAGTATTCAACTAGCTACTCCTTACTCTTTGCTCTCAACATTAACTTGATGAACAAGGAAACTAATAAACTAGTTTTATCTATATCATTTGTCTTTATCACTATAAACAAGGAACTAAAGGAATAGACATATAAGCTGCAACAACATTTGCAGCAAAGCTTATATACGTTACTTACAATTTGTCCTACTAAACAGATTTTCATGTATAACATTAACACCCATAGCATATGATTTTACTGGAGGCAGTCACAGTCACAAATCTCAATGCAGCAGTTGATTAACTCGAAACAAGCGAGTGCGGCACAAAGCTGGGTGCAGACAACAGTGCATTGGTCGTTTGCAAACCGGCATGTTTGCAGCAGACACATGCCACAACAGTTATCAGCTAATCGGCCACAGCAAGTTGAGGTAGCCTTCTCTAGAAGCCCTTCAGATGGTTTTGCTTCTTTTATTGCCGGCGGAACATTATCGGCCGTTGCTTTCGGATAACCAAACCCAAGACTCATTCCCCCGAGGAATAACTTCTCAGTGTTTCGTTCCAATCCCTGTTTGGTAAGTTTTCTGTATGCCTGTTTTGAAGAAACATATAATAGGAAGTCAAGAAAATTAAGCAGAGAGAAAATTGAACATTATTTCTAAAATGGAATGAAAATTTTTACCTTCTTAATTAGAACTGGTTCAGGTGCCTTCTTCCCAACACCATTCTCCACAAGCACCATGCAGGTATACTCTGAAGGGATTTTATGTTGAATGCTCATTTTCGAGACCTGTCATTCATCAATTTAACACATGCTTCAACAAAAGAGCAGGCACTTTTTTTTTTTTTTTATCTTTTCCAAATTCCATAACATATTGTTCATTGCAGGGTTAATTGATCACTATAGAGGCAACTTTTGATTGTAAGCAGATCCATTATAAAAAGGGAGTCGAAACGCGAAGTTCTGTAAAATATGAACCTTTTCCTCCAGCTCTTTACTTTCTAATAACCATGCTTGAGAAGTCAGAAAGTCCATATGTCTCTCTGCAAGGACCTGAAGAAACAAGAAAATAACAAAAATCATATGGAGTATACATTCAACAATCACAAAACATAAGCTTCAACTTTCCAAATTACTCCGGAGGTAGACCAAATGTGGATTGAAATATTACATTTGTGAGTTGAATATCTTTTTCTCTTTGCACTGGAAGGTCCACTTCAAACTTAGTCATATCTGCCAAAGTACCACTCACTTTAACTGATTCCGGAAAGGTTCCATTGCATCTGCCTGATATCATCAATGGACACTCTAATGATAGATCCGGAATATAAGATGGGAATAACTGCAACAATGAAAGTATAGTTCAGACTATATGTGCTGAAAAGACCATAAAATAGGTAAAATGTAACTATGATCCATTAGTTTGAAATCAGAATACTTGTTTCTGGTTATAAGTAACTATAAAATATCAATTTGATGTACCTCTAGTGAATCAAGACTTAAACTTCCAAGGGTTATATCTGAAACTATAACTGATGAAGCTTTTCTAAACAACCTTTGCATTCTGAAGACAATGGAATCTGGACAAGGAAGAAAAACAAAGAGATTAATAACAGTTCAGTAGAAGTAACCAAACTTAACAATAAGGCTAAAATATTTAGGCCTCAAATCTGAAGAAACTTCAAACCACAATTTAAACAGAGAGGGAAAAATATTGACCTAAATCATAAGCAGCATCGTAGTGGCCCCTCCCAATCTGTGCTAGCATTTGCAGGAAGTAGTGATTACAATATAAACCTAAACATTTTTGAAACAAACACACAGAAGGTTACTAAAAGCACTTGAATAGAAAAAGTTGCAAGAGAAAGAAAATTATGATATTACTTTGTTCAAAATTATGACAAGGCTCATTTCAATGACTCATCTTCTGACAATTTTTTAAATAAATTTTTCTAAAGTCAAAAGTCATATTTTGCACTTCTCTCCAATTCACTATACAAGTTAAAACTAGTCAAAATCTTTTTTAATGCTTTGCAAGGAATTCAAAATTTAAGTTCTTAAGGAACACTTGTTAAGACACTCTAGAGAAGCACTTCACAAGTTAGTTACTTTAAGAAGTTCCCTTCCCAAAAGTTAAGTAGCAAAACAAGCCTTTTATACTAAACTAAAACATAAGAATAATCTATAGAAAAAATTGGAAAATACAATCTTTTATATTAGGATTGATTACAACAATATTCCTGACTGAAGAAAAGAGTAAGAAATTGACAAGTGTTTTGAAGTCCTCCAGATATTTTTGTTACAAAAAGTGTTGTGGAGAATAGAATGTTCCACTTTCAAAAACTGAATTCAACAGGCAGGAACCAAGTCAGAACTTTATCAATGTTTATTTGGTTCTATGAGTTAAATCAACGCGTTTTGAGAAACGATCTATTTAGGAAACAACCAACAAGTCAAAGAAATTAGTTTCTTGAACATAATACATGAATTCAGCATCAAAGTTTTGCTGTTTCTTAAAAGTTAGAGCTTCAGGTAGAAACAACACTCATTAAAAAACTGAAATATCAAACAAATATTGCCAAATTAACACGTCATAGAAATGAATTTCTTAAGACAACAAAGTATCCTTACCTATGCCAAAAGTACATAAGCGCGGTGTGCAAGCCGATTGCCCATTTGTGACACAGCTTTTCACAAAATTGCATATCTGTCTCTCATTCTCAACAGTCCCATCGGTTATAAGAAAAATTAGAGGGATTGAATCAGAAGCAGTTGAATTCTGAAACAGCTTCATTGCCTAAGGATATAACAGAGCATTAGATAAAAATACATTAATAAATAATAACATCTTTAAAAAAAAAGGCTACATATAAAGGTCTCAGCATCCGTTAAGTTCTGTACCATTTGCACATAATATTGAAATTGTCAACAAATGAGAATTACCTGAGTTAGGGGATTCAAGATGTTCGTACCACCATTTGCAATAAAAGTAGCTTCAATCCACTTGGTAGCATTCAAACGTGCTTCCACCGTAGCCGGTTCCATCGATGGTGAAAATAAGTTGAACTCCCCGTTGAAAGCTATTATGTTAAACGTATCTTCAGCATTTAGATGGGAAAGGGATGTTATTATTGCATTCTTTGTGTTTTCAAGAGGACTTCCCTTCATGCTTCCGCTTATATCTACTAAAAACACCACACTCTCTCTAAAAACCTGTCAAGACATCAAAGCAGAATGCTCCATTAAACAAAAAATGATTCTGCACAACCCCCATATATTTCCATCTTACTTTACACATGTTGTTGCCAGTTCCATATTTTTGTTACGCTCTAAGCATAACATTGCATTTACCAATACAAAATATTTTCTTAATTAACAGATAACATTGCATTTACCAATACAAAATATTTTCTTAATTAACAGATAATTATTTTTTCTGAGAGAAATCATTTTGCATAATAAAGACTAGCAAATCATTTCCAATTAAAGTTATATTAACTCACTCTTTAAAACTTTATAAAAGTAAACTTTTTCATGAACAGAAAAACAAAAAAGGCACTTTTTCTTCTAAAGACAAAACCAAATCCAAAACGCTCACTAAATCAAACTCTAAACTTATAATAATGCAAAGAAACCTTTCTATCGTGGCTTTTTCCCGGGTAAAGATAGAAGCAAAATATGTCTCGTTCATCAAAATCACGCAAAAAAGGAGATTGCAAGAGAACACCACCAACTATATCCGTTAAAGAAACCTGTGTAGACAGCAATAAGCTAGTCAAGATCCAGTAATTTTACAGAACATACATTGGAATTGCTATTTTGAAAGAAGTTGATAGAATTATATGTTTCCAGGTCTTACAATGTAAGAAAAACTGAAGTCCATACTTGACCAAGCTTTCACTTCTGCTTCATATGATAAACTTAATTTGCCAGCTTCACGCACTTGTACCTGTAGCGCGGTATCTGATTTGGTAACTGATTTTTTTTGTGCACTTAATATTTTTTTTTATACAATACTTATTTAAATATTTAATGACATAAGACTTGAAAGAATTAATATAAGAATAGTTTGTCTCATTTAAACCAAAATGATTCATAATGCGTAGGGTTTACCTTGAGAGGATGACTGGAGATATTGCATGACACTTCTCTTGCAACGCCAGAATTCACTTTCACTAATATTCTCTCTTTCAAGGGAGCTTTCATTCCAATAGGGTTGACATATGAAGGGAAGTTAAAAGGAACACTAAGAGAGAACTGGCCTTCATTGAATAATATTTTCTGAGACCATTTGATCTTAATTGTGAAGATAGACCCTCCACTAAACTTCAATAACAAATAAAAAAAACAAATATCATTTATTTTAATTAATAAACAAACAAGGGCTTTTTAGTTTTTAACTATGAACTATGAACACAGAAAATTTTATTAAGAGAGTAAAAGTATATAAAGATAAATTTCAGTAAATTGGTTATTAGTTCATCAAAATGTATATTAATTTAAATAAAAGAATAAAAAGTTAATTTACGATTGTTCTTTTTCTTTTGTTTTCAACATGATTAAACATTGATTTCTCTATATATGCTTTTAAATCATTATTTAAGTAGTCATTATCTCTTACTCATTTGCAAAGTCCACTAGTTATTACCATATTCATGGCATAAAACACTTTTTCAACCAAAATAACTGCTACTAGTAATTAGAATGCAGGAAGCGTACTAGGTATAACCAGTAATTTGGTGTTTTTATATTTATAGCCATTCATCTTAATCATATATATTTTATAGTTAAAATCAATTAAAATCAGCGATTAAAATTATAGGAATACCGAATTTCTAGTCACACCTATCTGTCTCCTAGAATATATACTTAATCACTTAAATAAAGGAATATCATGTAACTTTAAAATAAAGAATATGTTTTCTTTTTTTTATTACAACCAATTTGTGAAAGAAAAAAAAATCACTCATAAATTCATTACACTTTGGAAACTATGTTTCAGTTTAATTAACTAGTTTGCTAGTGTTACAAATTAAGTTCATTACCACTACTAATGTGCCTACTGCTCTGCTTTTTAATTTGTATACAACATAATAATCATGAAAAAAATTATAGTTCAATGGCTAAAACAATTGTTAGAAGTATAATTTGAAAGAATAGCAAAGTTTGACTTCTACAATAATCCCTTTTTTTGGTGACTCAACAATAATCATTTTGAAATTATTTTTACAAAATTGTGTGAGAGGCAAAAGTAAGAAAGACCAAAAAGAAACTTGAGAAAAAAAATTAAAATTCAAATAAAAATATTTACATTTTTCTCTATATAGAAGTATAATTTTTTTAGTGGGTTAATTTATTTATATCAGATCAATTTAACAAATTAATTACTATTGTATGTTAACCGTTAAGTTTAACGAAATAAAATTTCTTAATATAAATTTGAGAAGAATAATATATATATATATATATATATATATATATAATGATTTTTTCCCCAAAATTTAATGGGGCAAGTGCCCCTAATCAATGTAAGTGATGAGGCCCCTAATCAATGTAAGTGATGAGTCACTCCATGTCACCAATAATATTATAATAAGGTGGTCAATATTCAATAGGGACCCGCGGGAGGTCAAATAATTGATAACAATGAAGTATCAACAATAAGATTTATCTTTTCTGCAATGAAAATAGTGACCTGTGGGATGTCAATAATGTATATTTGGCTTTTCAAGAAGTATCCATCTTTGGCTTTGGCCACTTTCTCCTTATCATTTTCATCATTCACACAAATCATTTCAGTATGATATGTTCTTCCAGTGTTATCAACGTCAACACCTAGAAGTGAACCCTGTTAGCCACATCATATTTAACCTGAGAACTCATTAAGGGAGAATTTGTCTACAATTTAAGCATCATGCAATGGAAGAAGAACATATAAGATGCAATAAATAAATAAAATTTATGGATATTTTGCAGGAAAAAATGCACTCCCATACTGTGCAAATTATAAGCGAGAAGATCAGTTGGTCATGTCAAGTATTTCTGGTATCTCTTCTTTAATTTGCAAACTATATATTAAGGGCTATTGAGGACATGCAACATTACTCGCGCAGTATTATTATTATATGTTACCAACTTGCCATGCATATGATTTGGTCAATATAATAACCTTCTGGCAAGTTTCATGACCGAGAAGCATATTTCATGGAAGATAATGCATTTAGAAAAAATAATTGTGATGTGAACCCCGAATCACTATGATCTGAACAAAAGAAAAAAAAATTATGTGTATATGAACTAAAAATATAGATGAGAAAAATTCACTTCCCTCTCTTGAAAGATGTCAAAATACCACTCATTCTCTTTTTTATTTTTAAAAAATTAATGTCATTCACACATCTTTTTACTAAACACCACCTTTATACTCCTATAAAAAATGGTTATTAATGCCAAAATAAAATGCAATGTAGTTAATAAACAAATAGTTATCATATTTTTATACGGGTGTCAATTTGATATTTAAAAAAAAGTATGAGAATAGCATGACTAATTTTTAAAATGTACATTCTCCTCTCCTCTAAGAATTAAATAATATATACTTTAATCCATTTAACTAAATATTCTTTAATAATTATTATAAATACATACTAATAATATTTTAATAAATTTTATTTATTTTTATTATTATAATAACTTTAATAATAATATTTATTAAAAAATTATTATAATAGTAATAATAATAATAATATAATAAATAAAATTTATTACAATATTATTATTATTGTATATTTATAATTTTATTACTTACTATAATAATAACAATAAAAATATAAAAATAAATAAAACTCATTACAACATTATTAGTATGTATTTATAATAATCATTAAAGAGTATTTAATTAAATGAACTAAAATATATATTATTTAATTATTAAAGAAAAATAATGTATATTTTGAAGATGGAAAGGAGGAGAGTGTCATTTTAACATTTTTTTAGAAGGAGAGAGGATTTTTCTCAAAAATAATTCTCGATCACTATATTTGAACTAATATCTCCAACCCCTTCATGTAAGCAAAGCCTTTACCAAAAAATAATATTAAATTGGACATTTTTGTGAAAGATGTTTGTTTAGTATTTAAAATAATAGTTTAAAAAATACAAAAAAACTTGCCTTCTAATATTAAATAATAAATTATATTTAAAATATCGAAGATAGTATAATAAGTATCACATTTTGTTAAGCTTTTCTTACTAATTTTACTGTTTTATACTTATAATAAGTTAATAACTAGTAATTCTTAAGGAGCTAGACACGCCTAATTTTTCCAAAGACTTTGACCATTGCCTTCAGCTGCTATTTTGAGAAGGTAAAGTAATAGTAAAAAGATCACTTAAATTTAAGTTTTGTTTTAAGTCCAAAGTAAAAGTAAAGACAAGGACCCTCCCTAACTAACTTTCTCCAGCACTACTTGAGTCTTGAGCTAAGAAAATTGAACACGTCTCATTTTCTTTCCATTCCATCACATGCCATCAATCCATCACGTTCGATTGTTTTCACACTTACACAAAGAATTAGATTCCATTAGTATTCATTTATTAACGTGAATTTATATTTAATGATAGAATAAATATTTAAATTGATCTTCAGTAAAATTTTAAATTAGACATTATTTTTGACCTCCCTTTTGAGTTTTTTGACCTGATGAGAAACAGCCATGACCTCAGGTCCCTCCCCTTCCCCATAAAACTAGAAGTTTCCCCCACACACAAGGACTCACCCGCTCTCACTGTGCCAACTGTCACCCCATCCGAAATTAATCTTGTCTATTAAAAAATAGAGGTTAAGATTATAAATTAAATTTTTTATTAAAAATATAAAAATTAATTTTTAATAACACATGGTAAACTTCCGCAAATCTCATTTATGACTAAAAAATATAATTATCAGCTCATAAAACACATCAATACAATATAATATAATAAAATAATATAAAAACAATTATATATAACACAAAAATAATATATATTAAAATAAAAGAAGACGACAATAAATATATGTAGATTAATTTTTTTAATTCATTTATTAACGGTAAATATTTAAAATTATTAATTAACGATAAAATTTTAATTATTTTATTATTCATGATAAATTAATTATAAAAGAGGTAAATTAGTTAAAATAAATAAATAAAATTCTTGACAGAAGTGTTAATTAAAAAAGAATGTGAGAAATTTTACGTAATAGATATCAAAAGATATTTTAAGTTAACTCAAAGTAATACAAAAATTCTACTATCTACACAAATTCATAAATTTTTTTTTTATTTCTCGACGCTAAAGACAAAAAGAAGAAAAAACAAAAGATTTTGGCCTTAAATTTCTTACCCAGTGAGAATCGAAATGCAAGTTCGGAACAAAAAACAAGCAAATTATGAAATAATTGGGAGAGATTATAGCATTTACCTGTTCTCCCATGGGAATTGCAAGGCGGCAATCGCAGGTGCTACTTGCCAAGACGCAATGCACGCGCCACCGTGCAGTGACGGTTACAAACGCCGTGTCCAAGGAGCAATCGACCTCCATGGAGACTCCTAGAAGCTGCAGCGGTATCAGCGCCGGCGGGTCACACTTCCCGTGCACGTACGGTTGGTAGCTCCGGATGTCCGGGTTATCCACCGTATCCGGATCCGATATCATAGCGTAGCACATCGGCGCCGTCGGTAGGTATCCGTCCGGCGATCTCGACATCGCCGGTACCGCAACGGGATCTTTGCCATAGTATATGCGCCTGGAGAGATTGAGTCCGAACTCAACGGAGCTGGAGAACTGGTTGGCCATCGACGCCGGAGATGGATTTTCCGGCGAGACGAAAGAAGATTATTATAGAGAGAAGAAGAAGATGGGAGAATTTAGAAAGAAGGTGGGAAGAAGCATTAATATTGAATAGGAAGGTGAAAGTGAAGAGTATTGAATAGATAACAGTTTTTCTTTCTTTTTTAATGAATAGATAATAGTTGTTGATGAAGAAAGATGAGAGAAAAGAAATGAGAAAAGTGGGGGAGAGGAAGAGATAGCTCGAAATAGGCCCGACCTGTCAGAACCTCAAAGTCTTTACGACTTCACGTTTACTAATTCTAAGCTCGCACACATATAAATCATGAAATTGGATCCCATGAAATTATAATTAAGGGCCTCAAGCCCTCAACTACAAATACAAATATGTTTAAGAATTTTGATATACTATTTTACGATATAAATTATTTTATATAATTATTTATTAAATAATGCTACGAAATTAATATTATAGAGTCAATTAAAAAATAATTTAAAAAATTATCATATACTTTTTTATATATTTTTTCTATAATTATATTTAGTTTTAAGACTATTTGCATATTAATTATTGAAAGTTATTATTTTTACTTACATGATTATATCTAATTAGATGCATGTTATTCTATATTAATTATCAAAATTAAATTATTAATTTAGCTCAAATTCGTTAGGTGTACTCTATATGATTAATAAAAATGCTATATACACAAAAATGAGTTATATATTTTTGTGTAAATATATATAATATTTAAATTATTTTTTGTGTATTTTAGATGAATAATAATTTGTTAACTAATTTTTTAATTTACACTTGACATAATTGTATAATTAATACCGGTGTTGTTAAGCACAGATGTACCGAACAATGATCCAATGGACCTTAGTCGTGAGAGGGAGTGGACAGTGAGAATGAGAGAGAGAAAGTGTTCCTTCCGATGGGAAGCACTCGGAAGAGTCCGAGGGCTGGATCCGAAGAAGGTGATTGATATGATGAGAGAATAACACTAGAATCCCACAATTAGGATTATGAGTATTA
>JASCZI010211475.1:0-35694 GCA_036250425.1 Stylosanthes scabra | reverse complement strand
GAGATTAGGGTTTAGAGAATGCGTACCTTGAGGGGGCGTTGCCCCCTGCTTATATAGTAGCGGGTGGTTAAGATTCGGATGGGATCTCTTCATGATCTCATCGAATTTTTCCTCTTTTGGTTTGATCCTCGACCTTTTAGCTTGATCCTTGACTTATGGACCAAGTAAGTTGAATATTGATTAAATGGATTGGGCCGGTCCGTAACATTGCCCCCACTCGGGAGATGAATGTGTTCATTCGATTTTCGAGTAGTTTTGATGAATTTCCGATTGCTATCTGTATGGCGCCGGCTTTGTCACTTTTCTTTCGGCCGCTTACGTGTCAGACTGTTTGTGTCATGTCGCTTGGAACCGAGGTCACAGAGATGTGCCAGGAGACGTTGGACATATGCTTGGACCAAGTCCCGCATCTCTGTCCTGGCGTAGATTTTTCTGCCATAACTCTGAAGTCCCGATGGGATCCGAATGGCAGGAGGATCATCGTCCCTCAGGAGTCGGATGAGGGGGAGCCCTTAGGGATTACAGAGGTCGTGCTGAAGCAGCCACCGGAGCCTACCGTTCAAGCTACGCCGTTAGCGACTAGAGATGCAGCAGAGGTTGGTGGGGGATGCCCCACTTAAATTTTTGTAATAACTTTTGTTTTTGTTTGGCACTTGTGCCTTGGATATTTTGGTCACTTTTAGTGGCCTTTGTGGATATTTTCTCGTCTTGGCCACTTGGTGGCCTTTAAAGAATTTTTTGTTTCGCCTTATTTGCTTCCGCTTATTTGCGCGTTTTGTACCTCAACGTTTTATGCTTTTTGTCTAGAGCTTGCTGTTTGTTTTGGCACTTTGTCGACTTGTACTTTTGCATTTTTGGCACTCTGTGATGCCGTTTGCTTTGGGCACTTTTATGACTTGTGCTTTTGCATTTTGGCACTTGGTGATGCCTTTTGCCTCAAGCACTTTTGTGATTGTGCTTTTAAGTTTGCTTGTCGCGATGTCTTTAATGTTGACTATCGGTTTGCATAACTTGTTTCTTTGCAGCTCAGCACCGGGTGATCAGTCCGGTGAGGTGCCGTGATGTTTGTTCCGACCACTTTATAGGTTGCCCTTTGGGTTAATTTTAAAGCCTTAATTATGGCTCCGGAGCTCTTTGTTTTCTTTTTTTAGACTAAAAGAATGCATAATGAATAATGCTTAAGGAATAAATAACAAGGATTAAGAGTGTAGAGAATAAAATACTTGTTTATTAATAACGGCCAAGGCGACCGGAACGCTTATATGCCTCATTAAAACCTTGTCATCCAAAAACTCTCTTGGAGAAAAAATAAAGATGGGAGGAAAAAGAGTACATGATGCTACGTTCTGTTTACATGTGATACCTTTTTAGGTTTGTTATGTGCCAAGTTCTTGGCATTTCTACCCCTTCAACTGTACGAAACTTGTATGCTCCTTTTCCGAGCACTTTGACCACTTGGTAGGGGCCTTCTCAGTTTGCCCCTAGCTTTCCTTGGGTTGCATTCTTTCCTCCGATGTCAGCCCTTCTTAGTACCAAGTCTCCTTCTTCGAGCTCTCGGCTCTTCACCTTTTTGTTGTATCGGGTTGCTAAGAGTTCTTTTGCCGCCTGCTGTCTCATTCTTGCTTCTTCCCGGACTTCGTAGATTAGGTCTACGTCGTCTTCCCTATGCAAGTTGTTTTCTTCCGGGCTATATCCTGAGACCCGGCCGGTTTCCTCAGCTAACTCCAAAGGGACCATGGCCTCTGTGCCGTAAGTGAGTCGGAAGGGGGTTAACCCCGTCGACGATTGCTCTGTAGTTCTGTATGACCAGAGGACACTTCCGAGCTCTTCCGCCCAGCAACCTTTCTTGTCGTCGAGCCTCCTTTTTAATTCGTTTAGGATTATTTTGTTCATGGCCTCGACTTGTCCATTGGCTTGGGGGTGCTCTACCGAGGAGAATTGCTGATGGATGTGGAAACCTTGTAGAAATTCTTTGAATTTCTTGTCGGTGAATTGGGTGCCATTGTCAGAAATGATGACTCTTGGTACTCCGAATCTAGTAATTATGCTTTTCCACACAAATTTCCGGCATTGGGCTGCTGTGATTGATGCGAGTGGTTCTGCTTCCACCCACTTGGTGAAGTAGTCAATGGCTACAATTAGGTACTTGACTTGTCCGGGCCCTTTTGGAAAAGGACTAAGGAGGTCTATTCCCCATTTGTCAAACGGCCAAGGGGAGACGATATTTGACAGCTTGGTGGCCGGTATCTGCTGCACTTTGGCGTGCTCTTGACATCTTTGACACTTTCGGATGTACTGTACAACGTCCGCCCTCATTTGGGGCCACCATACACCGGCTAGGAGGATTCTCCGGACGGTGTTTTTGACCCCTTGGTGCTGGCCACAGGCTCCTTCATGCACTTCTACTATGATGGTGGGGACTCGTTCTTTTTCAACGCACTTGAGTAGGGGCATAGCTGCCGACCTTCGGTACAACTCTCCGCCCACCATTACATAGTTTACGGCGTCCCTTGTTATGAAGTTTGCCTCCCATTTTTCTTTTGGGAGGATTCCTTTTTCGAGGAAGTCGATGATGGGCTTTTTCCAGCTGTCTTCGATTGAGATTACAAGCACTGCTTGGGTTTCGTCAATGGAGGGTTTGTCTTTAATCTCTTGGATCAAGGTGCGGTTGCTTCCGCTTGGTTTAGTACTTGCTAGCTTTGACAGTGTATCCGCTCGGTCATTCTCTTTCCGAGGGATGTGTTTCACTTGTACTTGCTTAAAAGAGCTTTGAAGCTCTTGGACTTTCTCCAGGTATTTGGCCATTTGAGGATCTTTGGCTTGATAGCTTCTGTTCACCTGAGAGGTGACGATTTGAGAGTCGGATCGGACTACCAGCTCTGAGATTTCGACCTCTTTTGCCAATTTTAGGCCCGCTATCAGCGCTTCATATTCCGCCTGGTTGTTACTTGCTTGAAATTGGAACTTCACTGCCATCTCTATGATTACTTCGTTTGGTCCTTCTAGGAGGACGCCCCCGCCACTTCCTTTGTTGTTTGAGGGTCCATCTACATGGAGGACCCATGTCAACGAATTGGAGTTTGGGGCGTTTGGAGTGAGTTCTGCAATGAAGTCAGTCATTACTTGCCCTTTTATAGCCGTCCTTCCTTCATAACTGATGTGATACTCTGAGAGCTCCACTGACCAGCTTAGCATTCTTCCGGCCAAATCCGACTTCTGCAGCACTTGTCTTAACGGCTGATCCGTTTTGACAATAATTGGGTGCGCTTGGAAATATTGTCTTAGTCTTCTGGCGGTTACTATTAGTGCCAAAGCTAGCTTCTCCAACCTTTGGTACTTTAGCTCCGCTCCTTGTAGGGTTTTACTTACGAAGTACACAGGTTGCTGCACTTTATTCTTCTCTTGGACTAAGGCTCCGGCGACTGCTTCTTCAGTTGTGGCTAAGTAGACTATGAGGGGTTCCTCTGGTTCTGGTTTGACCAGGATTGGGGGTGCGAATAGGTACTCTTTGAAGCTTTTGAAAGCTTCTTCGCACTCTTCCGTCCACTTGAATTCTATTCCCTTCTTCATTAATTTGAACAGGGGTGTCGCCTTCATGGCTGAGGTTGCTAGGAACCTAGAAAGGGCCGATAGCCTGCCAGTCAGCATCTGAACTTCCTTTAGAGACTCCGTCTGCTTCATGGAGATAATGGCTTGACACTTTTCCGGGTTAACCTCAATTCCTCTGTTGGTTAGCATGAAACCGAGAAATTTTCCGGCTTCAACTGCGAAGGCACACTTTGTCGGATTCAAGCGCATTTGGTGTTCCCTTAATTTGCCGAAGACTTTCTCCAAATTGGGGATCAATTCTTCCTCCGCCTTTGCTTTAACTAGCATGTCATCCACATATACTTCAAGAATGCCCTCAAGTAGCTCTCTGAATACTCTGTCCATGAGCCTTTGATATGTAGATCCGGCATTCTTCAACCTGAACGGCATTACTTTGTAGTAGAAGCTGCCGATGGCGCGTGATGAAGCTCTTGATGCTTCCGGGTGCTAAAGAGTTGAACCATGTCAGCGCGTCCTTTTTAAAGGTCACGGAGAAAGCTTTGCATTTTGTAGCATCCGAGGCATTGAGGAGCACCATCCTGTTGTCGAAGGCATCTAAGTGATGCTTTGGGTCACTGCTTCCATCATATGGCTCCATGTCCGTTGGGTACTTGAACTTTTTTGGGAGCTCTTCCGATAGAATTGCGAGTGAGAAAGGATGTTTGATGTTCTCTCTTGCTGGCTGGTTTCCGACGACAACCGACGGCTTTCAAGTACGGGAACGAGAGTCACCTACCCCTTCATCATCGTCTGTATACGTGAGCCTATTGCGGAGTTTTTCTTTCAACTCTAGGTCACGCCTTTCAGCTTCCTCCAGCAAAGCTTGCTGCTTGGCTGCCATAGTCTCTGCCCTTTTCATTGCTTCAGCGGCGACTTCCGCATCCCGAGTTTGTCTCTCGAGGAGCTCTCTCAGGGCGATTTTCATCTGTTGAATGTTCTAATCCGAGGGGATTATTCCCTTCTCGGGGGTAGGCTGCGGGATGTTTTCGTCTACGACGTCGTTGTTGAGCTGGGTGTTCACCATCCTTGACTCGGAAGTTCAGCTTTCGTCTCGCAACTCGATTCTAAAGTCTAGTCCCCACAGACGGCGCCAATGTTAACCATATATGTACCGAACAATGATCCAATGGACCTTAGTCGTGAGAGGGAGTAGACAGTGAGAATGAGAGAGAAAAAATGTTCCTTCCAAGGGGAAGCACTCGGAAGAGTCCGAGGGTTGGATCCGAAAAAGGTGATTGATGTGATGAGAGAATAGCACTAGAATCCAGAATTAGGGTTATGAGTATTTTAGGGCTAATATGGGAGATTAGGGTTTAAAGAATGCGTACCTTGAGGAGGCGTTTCCCCCTGCTTATATAATAGCGGGTGGTTAAGATTCGGATGAATCTCTTCATGATCTCATCGAATCTTTCCTCTTTTGGTTAGATCCTCAACCTTTTAGCTTGATCCTTTACTTATGGACCAAGTAAATTGATTATTGATTTAATGGATTGGGCCTTATTGGGCCGATCCGTAACAGGTGTAAATAATAAAAATAAAAATTTAATCGAACAACTTATATGATTGAACTGGATTTTGGATAAAATGTTCTATTTCATAGACCACGCAAATATCATGTCATATATATATATATATATATATATATATATATATATATATTAAATTGTAAATTTGATAGTTCAAAATAAAATCCTTGCTAAATATTTAAAACTATTTCATTTCTTAAATTATACATTCCGTCAATTTAATTTGCAAAGATTAAATTGATAATTGATATTATGGATATAATATTCAATAATAAAAATAATCTTCAATTAATTTTTCTAAAAGTTAGATATTGGTACAATTATGTTTGTGAGAATTATTTAATCTAATAAACATAATTGTTCATAGAATTCCTTGAAAACTAATGCAAATTATTAATATAATTTTATAATTAAATAAATAGTTTAATTGGTGAAATTCATTGAGAAAATATATTAAAAATGTATTTGATCCTCGTTGCTTTTAACTTTTTTATTTGTGTTAACAATAATAAATATGGACATTTGATGCATATCAGGTGCCACATCCATGATAATGAATATGGGTTTTGATAAGGTGTCATGCCATGTATTTAAAAATTTTAAAAAATTAAAATTAAAAAACAAATCTCATTATATCTTATTATAATTCTTATTTTTTTATTAATATCTTACCATATCTATATAATCATCTAGTCATATCTTATTATATTTTTATAATAGAAAAATCCAACTTTATTATATCCTAATTCCTAAAAAACAAAAAAAATTTACTATATAATAATATGTTACACTCATGTCACCAAAAAAAAAATATGTTACACTCACTAAAAATATTTTGTGCACTCTATAAATCAAACATCACTATACGCACACCTACTTTATAACAATAAATTAGGTATTTTTATTATTTAATTTAGCATAAATTTTCATTTTATTAGTTTTTTAATTTGATTTTTATATTACATAAAAAAATTAATAACTATTAGTGTTATTGTATTCATGTAGATTGCTAAAAAATTTATAAATTCCAATTTTTAAATTTCGATCCTTTAAATAAAATTCCAAGCATATTTAATACTATTTTTTATTTTTTTATTTGTTTTTCTTGATTCCTTTGATTTTATTTTAACATGAATAAAATTATAATTAAAAAATAAAAATTGACCCCAAATATTTACTTCTACTTAGTAAAGACAAACTAATACTATAATATAAACTAAAACAAATCGAAAAAAAAAAGAGCAGATATAATTAAACAAAAAAAAGAAAATAATAAGGAAGAGAACAAAAGAACGGAATAAGAAGTGCTGGCCATGGTCTTATTACCATGCGACACTTTAGATTTACTTTCCCTCTGTTTTTGGAAGTCTGAAGTCTGAACACACACATAATGGAATGGCCAGTCGGCGATACAGTACAATCAGCCTCGTAAAAGTTTGAGCAACCGTGAAGACAATTTATTATTTTTCAGTGAGTATATATGTAATTCACAAGTATTCTGTATTTATAAATTACCTAATTTATATAAAATTATATTTATATTATATAATATTTTACACATATTTTTTAAATTTATCATATAAAAATACACTACTAATTATATTTTTTAATTACATTAAATGAAATTCATTAATTGCAATATTCTTAATATAATCGTCCGGTATTACATTTTTAATTTTTTAAATATATTGTTAATGGATTACTGATTAAAAAAAACGGTAGCATTATAGTTCTCCTCTATAGTCTTGCGGCAAGGTCCATCGGAATATGGGCGTTGGTTACGTTGGAGCTAATTCCTGAGACTCACAGAGGGTTAATTAACGTTGAAAATCAAATTAGCTCAATTTTTTCTTTTCAAGGTCAACCCAACCCACTGTACTTGTTTGTTCTGCCGACACCTAAATGAATTCGCTCAAATTTTATGCAATTATGTGTGGATTATCTTTTAAAAAAAAATTAAGCTGTTTAAGAAAACACAAAAAATGTGCCAGACAGCATATTTATTTAAACATTTTCATATTGCAATTTATAATATAAACATCACTCGAGTTCACCTAACCGCATGTTATACGAGTTAGGCCAAAATGATTGACTTCTAAACATAATAATTTTGAAACAATAATCAAATGTATGCTTGTAATAATATTTTTTATATAAAAAAGGGAAATAAAAAGGAAAAACATTGTACTTTAATCACTTAACTAATATTTTTTAGTTCGAATAATGTGAACGGAACAAATTAGGAGATTTCTACTTACATTTATGAGATTTCAATCTGCTGGCCTAATTGAATGTGTAGGTTTTTTATATTAAGATTCAGATGTTGGTACGTAGTTCAATAATATAATCCAGACCTAAAAGGAAAAAATAATAACAAAATAATTATAAAAAAAACACTTACTATATATTAGGTTCAAATTATTCCACATTTTATAAACAACATCCAGGATCACATGCAACACGTTAGATTTGGATAATCTTATTGAAATACTAGTATATTATTATTGTACAATATGATATGACACTTAGGGTGAGTTTGGTAAAGCTTTTACTTTTTAAAAGTAGCTTATGAAAGTTGTTTTTTAAAAGATAGTTTTTTAAAAGTCGTAGCACGTGTGTTTGGTAAAATCAAATAAAATTGATCTTTTAACAAGCACAAGCAACAACAATTATGTTTGATAAAATTACTGTAAAAATTTAAAATGACCATAATAGATATAAATGTAATAATAAATACGAATGTTTATTATTAAATAGGGTTATATTAGACTTTTTAATTTTGATAAGCAAAGCCATCTTTGAAAAACACCTCCTTAGGTGCTTTCAAAAGCACCTCTATCTTTTAAAAGTTACAAGCACAAGCATGTCGTCTTTTTGGTTTACCAAACACAAAATGAGATGCTTATCGAAAAATATAAGCATCCTTTCGAAAAGCTTTATCAAACTCAGCATTAATTGATTGCTATTTTATATTCAGGTTAATTATTAAATAATATTCTTTATTAATGAAAACCTATTTTCCATGATCAGACAAGAAAAGGAAATATTTCAATTCCCACATGCACTAGTACTACGTGCAAATTATTTTAAAACTTACAATTTTAAGGATAATATCGAAAATTAATCCCGAAATAAGTGCATAGGAAAGTAATTAAATTAACGAGAATCTCAAATTTGCTTCTTTTAGTGGTAGTTAACTTGAGTCATTTACCTTTTCTTTTAGTTGTTACTATCTATTACTAATGTGTATTATTAGGGAAAGTAGCTAGTGATCAATTAAATTATTCAAGCAGTGGCCCCACTAATCCTCAAAACTCTTGTTATGGTTATTCATAAGGCAAGCATAATCAAGTGCTAAACTTTTATTCAAAGATAAAGCCAAGGATCCCAATCAATAAAGTTTGTTTGTTTTCTAATAAGATCCCAATAAAATTTGTTTAACATATCCTTGAATTTCTTCCTTTAAAAAAAATTATTTGTAGACATTACTTGTCTTCTCAATTATCTTCCCCCCACATGAGAGTAGCTCAGTGGTAACACTAAGGTGTTTAGAATTCTTCCGACCCTTTACACTCGAATCTCTTGTAACACCAAAAGAAAATTATCTTCCTACTTTTTAAATAATTTTTTCTTTTAAATTTTTTAGTCTTTTTTTGTTTGTAAAAGATAATATTTGTATTTAAATTTGAAAAATTATTCCTTTAAGATGTAAAAATTATTTTTTAAGGAAGATTTGATATTTTAAGTCACATTTTTAAAAAATTATAACATACTAAAATTTAACCATTTAATTTATTATTTAATAATAAAAAAATTTCATATAAAAATAATTTTAAAATTTTCATTATAGTAGTATCCACTTTAAATTTTTTTACTCTTTTAAATATTAAAAATATAATTAAGAAAATGAATTAAAACTCTCTAGGACTGTTCTTCTTTCATTTTATATATTCTTTCCCTAAAAAGAAAAATAAAATAAAAACAGTAGTTTATTCGTGAGTGTATGCTATAGCTATTAGCTAATTAATATAAATATATAATGATTAGTCTGAAGGCTGAATCCATTTTAATGCATTTCTGGGTAGGAAAAAATACAAATGCCCAAATTATGAAATTCTTTTTTTTTTTTTTTTGTGACAGCCCGAATTATGATTTCTGACTTACGCATGAATATTCTAGTCACACCTTAAAAGAAAATGTATATTAAGAAGAAGAAAAAAAAAAAAAACCAAGAGAGAACTGAGTCTCTACCATAAAACTTCCAATAAATTTCCATGTATCACATCATATTTATATCCATTAGTTAAGTGTGGAAAAGTTGCAAGTGATAGCGCAAATCTAGGAAAGTGATTTAGGGGAAAATGGAAAGATAGGTATTTAATTAATTAATTGACATTAGTAATATTTTGTTAGTGTTTTAATTCTTCTTTATGTACTTGGTACTTTGTTCCTGGCGTTAAAATAGAAATGTATAAATTCGGATGGTCTGTGCTATGATCTTGGATTGTATTTCATTTCATTGTCGTCTCAAAATATCATCATGGAGACCAAATATTAGAGATGTCATCATAGATTGGTAGTGTTTAATACCAAAAATGTTTTAAAGACAATAAAAAATAACTTAATTAAAAAGGTTAATTTTTATTTTATATTTATTAATTATTATTAAAATAAATAAATAATTTATACATTATAAATATATAATTATAAATATTAAATTAAACTTAATAAGTTGTTTTATGACAAAATTACTACTAAGAGATAAGTTTCTTTTTTTCATGTATCTCCGATAAGTTAAGAACTAATTCACCGTGAATCTAAGTTCCGTCTAAGAGTTTGTCGCTGGTCAATAAATACTGAATGCATAAAGTGAGATTCGGGACCTTTATTGAGTGAACTATTTGGTTTTAATGATAGATAAGTTATTTGAAAAAAAGTACCACTTGTGTTGGAATCAATAAGTAGGGCAGAACACGCAGGGTATAGGTTTGGCCAAATGCTGTGAAAGAATAATGCTATTGCTATTATTATAGATTTTTTTTCCAGTCATTTATTCATTCGATTCAACTAGACACAAATATTTTTTCTTTCTGAAAAGTAACTGCTCACGGAGTTCCAAATTGAGATATGAGAGTTATAAATTACAACACTTCTCAAAATTCAGCTGCAGGCAATATATCTGGCTCTCTTCCCTCATGCCCAACACAAAGAAATAATATGTATCATTGATTTTTAGATTAGAGATAGGAAACCAAATAGTTTTATTTATTTATTTTTTTTATACTATTTGGAAAGCTAAAAATGTGCTTGTGTTAGAGGATATAGAAGTGTGTGAATTGCAACTAATTAAATCGATGGAGAAGAAATTTTAGGAACACTTCTGAGTTCTGATAGAACATCTGTTGAGGAAGATCAAGTGAGCAAGCGGAGGAGTGGCGATGCTTCTGCATCATATGAGTCATGGAGGCTCAACTACTTTTTTTTTTCTTGTGATGGGCTAGGTTCCGGCCCAACCTACAATAATATAAATGCTCTGCTTCCAGCCCATATCACGAGAGTAGTGTTTTGAATTTTAAGGTGTGTCTGAGTAATGACCATAAGTTAACAAAACAAATCAGTAATGTGTGTGAGGTGTGTATTGTATTGTCAAAAAAAGTTTACACATACTCTGTCCAAAAAATAGTTTACTATTGAATTTCACATAAATAGAACTTAGCATAGATTATAATTTAGTTTCGTGGGATTTGATTTGGTTTGGTTGGGATTATATAATTCAATCATTTACCTCTCTTTTTTCTAATCAAGTCAAACCAAAGAATTTTATTCATTCTCATCCATGAACACGAACAGAATATTACTACTAGGACAAACAGAAAATTTAAAAGCAAACGAACATGTTTTAAAACTTGTCCATGTCAACTACAAAAACATGTTCATTGTACATATAAATTTCTATTCGTACAGTGCTCGTGAACAACTTAATTGGACTTGGTTAAAAAAATAAGTGTACGTCTAAAATTATTGTAATTAATTATGTTTATAAAACTGAAAACAGAATTCAACCAATTGATTCTTCTCACTAGAGAATTAAAAATACCAAAATTTTCATTTTAATTTTGGTTTTGTAGGTAATTTTGGTTTGGTATGTAATTAAACACCTCTAATTATTATTACTTAAACCTATATATATATATGGTGAATTTATTAAGAAGTGTTTAAGAATGAACCTATACAAATTCAATTTGTAACGTTGTGGCTCTAAAGATAGAGTTTAACAAAACCACAGCATAATAATTTGGCAAAACAATTTAAACTTAACTTTTAACACACAAAAGCTTACACATATAACATTTTATAAATATAATAGAATTATTAGAATTAACTTTTTTTTTTGTTAATGTTTCTTGTATTAATATAATATTTTAAAGGTGTATTTTGTATTATAATATATATTTTTTTTACAAAATAATGATTTAATAATTAATTTGATTGATTATTTTGGTAATTATTCTAGACGTATATTTATTTTATCAATCAAATCATTTATTTTTATGACAAATAAAAAACAATTTCGATATCAAATAGAATATTATTTATGTACTATTTTTTGTGCTATTTAATATTAAAATAATTTTTTATTTAGTATAAAAATTAATAGTTTGATTAAATTAATTAGACAAAATAAATATACATCTAGCGTTACTATTAATTTAAATAATAATTTAGGGTTACCCCTTTAAATTGGTCCGATGAGTTGTTATGGAAAATGAAAGCTAGTTTTGCTTTTTAACCTTTCGGTAAGCAGTTAATATGGAAGAAAGAAAGTTTGATCTTCGCTGGAGTCGGTTTTGCAAACCACCTCGTACGTACTACGTAGGGTGATATGCAGGCGCCACGTGTCCCTTAAACCCATAGAATAATGAAAAGTTGAAAACAGAAACCGTTCTTCGTTCATTGTTGAATTTGTTTCACCCAGAACCAGAATCAAAGACAGCTGCGCTATTTGCATTTTGTTTTTACGTGTTTTTTCTTCTTCAAACAGAATCAAACTTACAAAACAAACGTCAGCAGGGTTCATCCATACATATGGTTAGATTACTGTTGTTTTGATTATTATAATCATTTATAATCTTTCAATCCTTCAATCTCAAGTTATATTTTCAATTCAATCTCTTCTTTTTCTTTATCAATTCATTTCTTTTTTCCCTCTCAAGTCACATTCATCAGGTTTGTCAACTTTCGTTTATAATAAACTTTTCTGATTTAGGATAATTAGGGTTTTCTGTTCAAATTAATTGACTTGATCGCTTTTATTGATTGACCGAATGAATCCAAACTCCAAGTTTACATTTTGAAAAAGCTCTGTTTTTCATATTATGTTCTAATTTCTTTACCTTCTTTTCTCTAACCTTAATTTGAGTTCCTGAGTTTTCTTTATCATAATTTTGATTCTTGTAATTTTAGTTCCCAAGTTGATGAAAACCTCTGTTTTTGTTATTAATTAATCTTTTTTTCCCACTTTGTAGAGAGTTCTTTTGTAAAATAACTGAGTTATTGACTTATTGTTATAGGCAATAGGGGTTGTGGAAGGTGGAATCATGTCAACAACAACTATGGCTACTGCACTGGGTGCAGCTGCACTTTTGTACTACACATTGAATAGGAGATTGCAGTCTCATGAAATTGACAAAGATGAGGATGGCAATGGCAATGATTCGAGCGATGTTGTTGTGCCTTTGCGTATTGAACGTGTTTCCCATAGATTTCTCCAAGCCCCTGCAACATGGTTGGAGACGATCTCGACGTTGTCAGAGACTCTCAGGTTTACATATTCGGAGACGCTTGCGAAATGGCCTATTGCAGATTTGGCATTTGGTATCAACTTTCTAATGAAGCAGCAGGTAATAGGGACTTTGGCTTGCTTCTTTAAGAAACAGATAAAAGTTTAAGAAAACTGTGTAGTTGTGATACAACTAGTACCTATGTAAATTTAACATTAATTTTTAACTGTATAAGCTTGTTTTCATGCTGTGCAGGGAAATTGTCATGTTGAAAGTGTCTTTGGTGATAAGGACAGTTTACAACTGAAAAGATCTGATATTGCTGACGAACTTAAGCGTCTCTTAACCTTGTTGACTCTTTGTTGGCATTTTTCCAAAAAGCCCTTCCCTATATTCTTGGAAGAAACTGGCTACACTGATGCAAATGTTCTCCTTCAGGAACCAAAAGCAGGAGTAAGTCTTGTTTGAATTTATATGAAAAGCATCATAAAACTCAATATCTATATCATCTGTGGTTGTAGGGAAGGCTGATATAACAGAGGATGTTGCTTTAGACTAACAAAACAAGGACTTATTTGTTGAGGGAAGGAAGGTTGATGTGAGTGATGGGCTTGGAGGAGGCCTTTTTTTTTCCTTTTAGTTTGATTAAAGGGGAGGGGGATGTTGGTGCTTTACAATTCCTCAAGGTTCACATGGCCAAAGATCAATAGAATAGTTTTTGCCATATAAGTAGTCATAGTTCATTTGGTGAAAAGAGATACGTGTGTAAAGTTGTTTATTCATTTGTCATGCAGATTTTGAAACCGGCGTTTACAATAATAGTTGACCATGAGATGAGATGCATCCTGTTATTAATCCGGGGGACACATAGTATCAAGGATACTCTAACAGCTGTTACAGGATCTGTGGTACCCTTTCATCATAGTGTAGTTCATCAGGGAGGTGTTAGTGATTTGGTATTGGGTTATGCGCATGGTGGAATGCTTGCAGCAGCTCGATGGATAGCAAAGCTATCAACTCCGTGTCTGCTTGAGGCACTTAGTCATTACCCTTCCTATAATGTCAAGGTAAAGATTCCTTCTTTCAAAGGTTCAGGAGGAGAAGGATTTCTTTTTTATAATATCCTCAGCTCTGTAGTCCTTTATTGTAAGCATTCCTTGTTAGAGAACAAAATCATCATTTTCATATTAATTTCTGTTTTTATGTTCAAATAGCTACTAATCATGATAGTTGTGGATACAAAAGTTATCTTTGTTCGTCTGTAGTCATATAAGATAATGTTATAGATCTTGATACCAACCAGTTTTTAAATATGATTTTTGTCTAATAAATTATTCTTTGTTTTCTATCCATCTATGTTGGACTTTTAGCTTTGAATACTGGTTACAATGCTTCAGGCTATTTTCGTATCAATTATTGAAGTGGCTTTTTTATGTATAGATTGTAGGGCACTCCTTGGGTGGTGGCACAGCAGCACTTCTAACTTATATTCTAAGAGAGCAAAAGGCACTGTCTATTACTACATGTGTTGCATTTGCTCCAGGTCAGTCTTATATCAAAAGCTATATTCTTTTTTGTAAATTAGATTTTGCATCCTTCCAAATTTCTTGGAAACTGAATGTTCCTTCAGTTATGCAAGTTGGAACTGATATCTTTCTATTCTGTGCAGCTGCTTGTATGACATGGGAGTTGGCAGAGTCTGGCAATGGTTTTATCACTTCTGTTATAAATGAGGCAGACTTAGTGCCTACATTCTCAGCTGCTTCTTTGGATGATCTGCGTTCTGAGGTTGTGATCTTAGAAATTTCTAAACAAAATGAATCATGCATCTTATATATGATGATATTTTCTGAAATATGGCAATGCTGGTTTCTATCAACTAAATAACACGAGCCAGCATTTTTGTTAGGCTTCTATCATCTAAACTATTTGATAAGTTGAAAACATACAACAATATTTTAAACTGAAATATCCTCTGGGAGATTGATTGATTAATCATGTAATTATCCTATAGCTGGGGGTTTATATAGTACAATAGCTACATTGTTGAAGATTTTCTAGGTCTCATTTATTAACATCCTTTTTGGGATAAATGAGCTTGAGATTTGATAGTTTCATTTTTCCTGGATCACAAATATTATAATTAATTATGTTGAGTTTATAGGTTATGGCATCAGCATGGATAAATGATTTGAGGACTCAAATTCAGCAAACTAGAATACTCAGCACTGTATATCGATCTGCTTCGGCACTGGGTTCTCGTCTGCCATCCATTGCTTCTGCTAGAGCAAAGGTTGCGGGGGCCAGGGCAATTTTGCAACCTGTTTCTAATGGCACCCAGGTACTTTTTCTTCTCTTATATAGTTTTATGAAAAAGGTATTATATATAATACAACAATATACTATCTTGAAAAGGGGATAAACAAAAGAAAATCATACAATTTAAATATTGTTACGATTTCATATTTTACGTATTCAATTTAATCTTCTGATTATACGTAAAATCTTGACTTCTCTGTCTTAGTTAAGACTACAAATGTAAGGAATTTCATATGCACTTTCATTATTCCATATTCAACTTGGTTTTTTCTCCAGTTTCTGAATTTTGAACAACTATAGGTTGTTATGAGGAGGGCCAAAAGTATGGCTCAGGCAGCATGGACGCGGCCAAGTCTTAACCTGTCCTCTTGGTCTTGCATTGGGCCCCGTCGACGAGCAGTTTCTCATTCAACCTCCAAAGATGAAGTAATCTCCCCCACATATTCAACCTCTAATGACAAAGAAAGTTTGGATCAACCTCTTTGTACTGCCAAGAAAGGGGTGAATTCCAAGGACATGAACTTGCCGGTATCTTCATCTACAGAGGAATGGTATTCTGAGAGCATGATCAATGAAAGACATGTTGATCGGAGCGACAATGGTGACACTTTGGAAGGTGGTCGACACATGGACGACATGAGTGAAGTTTTGATGTGGCATCAACTGGAGCATCAGCTGTATGAAAGTTCCAACAGTCAAGAGGCTAATGTGGTAAATGAGATAAGGGAAGAAACAACAGAAATAACAGAGGTGACCGGTGCGCAAACCCAGAGCTCTACATCAGAAATGAAGGAGGTTCACAGGTTTTTCCCTCCTGGAAAGATAATGCACATAGTTACACTTCACTGCAATGCTTCTGAGAGTGAAAGCAACAGCAGCCAAACCTCGACAAGCTCGGATGCTAGTGATGAGCCAGATGAGACAAAGATTGGGATTTTCCAAACTCCAAGGTCTTTATATAGCAAAATTAGACTATCACAAACCATGATCACTGACCACTTCATGCCGATTTATCGAAAGCAGATCGAAAGGCTGATTGAAGAAGAAGAGGACGAGGAGGAGAAGGAGGAATAATCTGACTGCGGATCATAGTACATACTACATAGTAGTGTCATAGTTAAAAAAGGACATATCAAAATTAGATTCATTTGTTTTTTACTATTAAGAGTGTCATTGGGTGGTTTTTTTTTGTCCCATTGGCATTTCTGAGTATAAAGGGAACAGTTTTTGGTTTGTGCTGAAGAAAGTGATGGGTGGCACCAACTCAGATCAATGGATTCTTGACATAGATGTTGGGCGGGGAAAAACAAGTGTAAATACTAAATAATGTTGTGTTAAATGTAACTTTACAAGCGAAAGAAAAAAGGTTAAACTGATACATTGATGCTAATGTATGCAATCATTTTCTAAATAAATGTCTGTGAAATGTTAGTCCATGGCCATGTATGTATGAAGCAGTAGATTCCATTTCCAGTGAAAATTGACTGGTTCTTGTAATTATTGAGTTTGGTTGGCGACTTGGGGTCACCCTCGCCTCACACGTGATGATGGAGTCTCTTTAGCAAAAGCTCGTTAATTGAGGCTGAATCTGGACCATGCCACTTGAGCACCAGCCATGAAAGTTTTTTCATTTTATTTTAGAATTCAATTTTAAGCGGTTCTATAAAATTGTTTTACGTGCATTTAATTGCGAAACGCGAAGTCGTACAAAATAAATAAAAATTATTATTTCTATGATTAATCATTTAAAAGAATGGATATAATTGTATTATTGGGAATAACGTTTTATTGTAAGTGTATTAAAATTAAACTCTTTATTTTATTAAGATGTAAAAATTATCTTTTTATTAAAATTTTACATTTAAAATCATGTTTTAAAAGAAAATGATAACACTTTTAAAAGGTAATAATACTTTTATAACTTGTTAAAATCTTCCACCTGATACAAAGTATATTTTAACTTAATTCAACTTTGAATTTTTATGGAATAAAACCCAAAAAATTGGAACCCCTTCTTATTTCTTTTATAATTTGTTCTATTTTTTTATTTATTTAGAACATAAACCGAATTACCTTAAGAGGCCCTTTCACTTTTAGAGGAAAAAGGGCGTAAATTGAAAAAGCCAACCATATATATAGTATTCCTGGTATATCTCCGTCATTGTCATCATCAATTAGAAGAAATAACAGTAATTTTTGTTGACCTCTGCTGTTTTATTCTAATAGATCATTTTATTCCTTCCCATTCTAACATTCTAAATGACGAAAAAGAAACTAATTAACCACTTCTTGCATGTTGTGGTAATCAATCACTAATTCTTTAGTTTATTTTTTGCCTGGTGTAATTACAGCTATCTACTTAGTGGAAGCAATGTTGTTCAAATATTTGGGATTTAATTTTTCTCAATGTTGATTATTTTAATCTAGAATTCGAACATAAGATTTTTTTTTTTCTTGACTCAACATAAGATTATTTGGTTAAGATAAACGAGTATATATCGTTTTTTTCTTTTTGGTATTTAACGAGTATATCGTTACTACTAAGCAAAGATCATTTGAACGTGCTATGTGCCTCGTCTTCATAAATTTCTCTTGCTCTTTTCTTTTTGGTATTTGTTATACTCGGTCAAACTTCATTAAAAAATATTTATGAAGATCAGAATATGACATATTCCCGGTTTTAAAAAATAAACACGAGTATAGCGTGATTACGAATAAAAAACTATAGCATTGTGATTTGTGAATGAAAAGCCTATTCCCCCAATCAAACAAATTCGTAGAAAATTAGACACGAACAAATTATTATTACGGTAATGCTATATGTACACTTTTTTTTTTTGTGTACACTTCCAACCAAGTCCCAAACGAACAGATTTTTATATATACAATGAACATATTTTCATAGTTAACGTGAACAGATTTTAAAACCTGTTCGTTTGCTTTTAAAAATCTGTTCGTTCTAGTAGTAAAATTCTGTTCGTACATGAACAGAAGTCTATATATACAACGAACATATTTTATAGTTGACACGAACAGGTTAAAAAACCTGTTCGTTTGCTTAAAAAAAGTAGTAAAAATCTGTTCGTTTAGGACTTGGTTGGAGGTGTACACCAAAAAGAGGTGTACACCAAGATTAATTCTTATTATTATATTAATAATTTTAATTTGTAAATTTAATTACTAAATTATTATTTTAATATTTTCTGCCCCACATGGCAAAAATTTATTGGTTACTCAAATCCCTGTTCAAAGAAATTGAAGTGCCGAAGAACGCAAACAAATCCCCCATCCATGATCCAACTAGTAAATAGATTCCCCTGACTCATGTGAGAGCAATGCTCTTCAATTTGCACCATTAGAGGTGCTCTAACACACGACCTCAGCATTCTTTTCAACTAAATTATTCCATAACAGCAGCCTTTTTATCATTTTTCCCACAAATAAATCATACGGAATTGTGATATTTTATACACAAATCAATCTTATTTCCACCAATTTTTTCCAAAGTTACGTCAACTTTATTTTTAAGCACCATAATGACTCATGAGACCAACACATTATGGAAATCCTTCTCCATCGTGCTTCCATTCTACTCTCTCCATCCATAAATGTAAGTTACTTTTGATAAAAACGCAAGATTTATTTATTAAACTTGAAAGTTTTTTTTTTTTCGTCTAACTTGAAAGTTATTTAATGACAAGTACATCGTGGATATGAGTTATACTCATAAAAGGGGAAAAAATGAAGACATTATCATTTTTAGCACTAATTCTATTTATGAACTCTAATTATTTAGTCACCCCCCAAAAGAAAAAGAACTCTAATTATTTACACTAAAATACTGGATCTTAAATTTTTTTTTTAATTAAAAACAATTCAATCTATATACAAATAACATTATCCTTAGAAGTAAGAACACATGCTAGAAAAGGCAAGACAAATTAAAATATCATTAGAATTTCAGCTGATTCATCATGATAAATATGCAGAACCACGGCCATTTCATCATTTCATTTCATGTGACTTGCAATCCCATTATAACTCATTACAAGTCCAT
Source organism: Stylosanthes scabra (assembly GCA_036250425.1). NCBI lineage: Eukaryota > Viridiplantae > Streptophyta > Magnoliopsida > Fabales > Fabaceae > Stylosanthes > Stylosanthes scabra. The sequence continues at coordinate 16,423 of JASCZI010211475.1, read as the reverse complement.
ATTCTGCTACTTCAAAGCTAGGATTAAAATTGCATCACAGAGTAGCTAACAATAATTATTCAGTACTTTTGTACAATAATGAGTAAACTGAACTGAAATACCAACAAAGAAAACTAAAACCATAACCTGAAACCTCTGCTGCTAGATTCGTGTGTGTAACACTCTTGAGTCTTGAATGCATACTCAAATGGATGAGGAGAGTCCTTCTCTCCATCTCACAGCAATTGGGCTCCTCACACTGTGGCTTCCATCATTCCACTCAATGGATCCAAAACTGGAAGAAACCGCATTCCCAACCCCTTTAGTAAACGTTATCTCAAATGCTTGTGTCTTGTTTTCAGCACTAAACACAAGCTTGCTTGGGGACACTACAACTTCAACACCAGGAGGAGCATTAACTTTCAGATTGTAAACAGCATCAACTGAACTCCCCACATTAGTAACAACCCGTTTGTACTTAACCTCGCCGCTACCGGAGCCAAACTCGACCGCGAAAGACGGGTAATTCAAATCACCGGGACTAGTTAACTTCCCTGTCCTAGCAACTTTGGTTTCACAAATATCTGCACTAGTAGCCTCCCTAACAAAAACAGCAATTTCCCTGTAGCCATACCCAATTGAGCAGAGGAATGCAATGTAGTCATCAATGTCCAAATCATAAACCAAACCAGGATTGAGTGCCCTGTTGGGATCAACATGCCCAGCACCATGAATGAAAGGGTTTGACTCTCCACCACTTCCAAGATCCTTAATTTTACCCCCCGAGTTATCGACATTATAAGCGGTTGTCATCAAAGCAGATTTTATAGCAGCAGGCGTAAAAGATGGATATGCCTTCCTAAGCAATGCAGCAATGCCACTAACATGGGGGCAAGACATTGATGTACCTGAAATAATGTTGAATTCGACTCTTCTAGGATCAAGCTCCAAATCAGTAGGTCCTATCTTCCCAGTCCACCCTGCCAGAATGTTAACACCAGGGGCTATAACATCGGGCTTAAGAATCTCCGGCGTGAGATGGTTCGGTCCGCGGCTAGAAAACGATGCAACTTGTGGAGCAGAGGGTGAAGAACCAATCACAGTGCCTTTGAATTCTATAGTTGCAGTTGGGTATTGGCTTGTTTTTATGTATTGCTTGATCTTGTCTCCGGCGGTTGCGCCCACCATGGTTGCCGGAATAAGATGCGCATCCGCAAGAAGCTCCTCGCCATTCTCTTCAGTGTTGGCTAAGATCATTCCCAACCCACCCGCAAGCTTCACCGCACTGCCTTTCTCTACTCTAGCATTCACTCCCCTGTCACAAACAACGATTTTCCCTTGAACCTTGGAAGGTTCTAGAGACCCAATGTAGCAGAGCTTGTTTCCGGCATCAGAGGCATAAATCAAAGGAAGCTTAAAATCAGGCAAGTCATCACCGTAGTACAAAGAAACCCCTCCAAAAACACTTCCATCGCCGAGAATAACATCAGCCGGAAACTCCCTATCAACAGTAGAAGCACCAACAGTAATAATCCAAGGAGCAATGTTGACAGCAGTGAAGGGACCGGGACCGGAATTTCCAGCAGAACAAGAAACAAGAACTCCGTGCTGCGCTGCACCGAAAGCACCAATGGCAATAGAATCACGAGTGTAGGGCGGGGCATAACCGTTTGCACCAACAGAGAGGGAAATAACATCAACTCCATCAGCAACAGCTTGATCCATAGCAGCAAGAATATCTGAATCAAAGCAACCCGATGCCCAGCAGATCTTGTATGCGGCAATTCTAGCCTTTGTGGCCATACCTCTGGCTTCGCCCTGAGCATAGTGGAACAAACTAGCGTTTGCAACAACAGCACCTGCAGCGGTTGAAGAAGTGTGCGTTCCATGGCCTTCAGTGTCCCTTGCAGATTTGGATTCTATGGATTCATCGATTGGCTTCTCTAGATAAGCCTCGTAGCCTTTGTAGAACGCTCTCGCGCCGATGAGCTTCTTGTTGCATGAGGAAGCGGGAAAGTCAGAGCCGGTTTCGCACGCGCCTTTCCAGGAGGAAGGCACGGCGGAGAGGCCGTCGTCAGAGAAGCTTCGGAGCTCTGGCCAGATCCCGGTGTCCAGGACTCCAATGATGACGTCGTCGGCGTAGTCGGAATCTGGCCATATCCCGAAGGATTCAGCGAGGCCGAGGAAGCGAGGGGTGTGGGTGGTGTGCGTGTGGCGGATTTGGTCCGGCACGACGGAGAGGATGGCTGGGTTGCGCTGGAGAGCGGCGGCCTGCGCGGCAGTTAGGCGGACGGAGAAGCCGTGGAGGGCGTAGGAGTAGGTGTAGAGGATGGTGGTGGAGTCAACGGAGGAAGGGTGGGAACGGAGAATAGAGTGGTACCAGTGGTGGTGAGAGGTGAAGTAGGATGGCTTGTGTGATTTTGACACGTGGATGATGTAGGTTTGTGGAGCGTCGGATGATGATGCATGAGAAGTGGAGGATGAGAGAGAAAGTAGGAGAAAGAAGAGGAAAAGAAAAAGAGAGAAAGAATGCGAAGGAGAAGGGTTGAAAGCCATTCTTGTGTTTTGTGTTACCCGGAGAAATGGGAGGAAGTGAGGAATGGTAGTAACGAGCTTTATGTGGTGTCGAGTGGGGGTTGGTTTAGTAGTAAGTATATTCAGTGAGCGTATCTGTTGCTGCGATGAAAGTTGGGTGATCGTAGGCAAAATGAATCTGACCCCATATGGGGGAAGGTGTATGGGAAAATTGAAAATTGAAATATAAGTTTGGATATATTTGCAACATGTGATTAAGACTTGTTGATTAAATGGTAGTGTGGGCCCGGGTATGGACACTCGGAACTGGGAAGGATGGCATGGGTTTAAATATTACTAACTAGAGATAACATATGGCATTTAACCAAAAAAAAAATAATAATAATAATATATGGCAAGTCCAAAAAAAAATAATAATAACATATGGTTTATTTTTAAAATAAATTAAATAAGAATTTAGTTATTTTGTATGTTATTACTTATATGGTCATATGTTGTTTATATTGGTAACGAGATCTTATTTGCACAAATGACATATGTACACATTCTTTTTAACAATTTTGTTACATATTATGTTGGCAGCGTAAATGATACACATGTATTTCAGTATTTGCATTACAAACAAGACCTGCAATATAATGTAAAAAGGTATAATACGAATTGGTAAATTTATTTTTATTTATTTAAAATATCCTAAGACATATGAGACATTCTTATATTTTATTCACTAAGAAGGATTTATGTTTGAGGTAGTCTTGCATGTTCCATAGACCATGTAGTAAAAAACATTTTTACTTCATATTATTTACATTTTACAAAATCTAAAGAAGTAGAAAAAATATATATAAATATAATTATAAAAGATAAATGAATAAAAATGAAGTTTTCTTCCGTAAAATAAATATCAGTTCCTCTTTAGATTTTCTCTGCTTTTTGGACCCAGCAACGTAGCCATCCAATAATTGAAGGACTTATGGGAACCATGGATTGGTGGGAGTGGTTTATGTGTGTTCCCATGCCACCCACGTACGACAAGAAAAAGGATTAAAAATATTATCATGTGTATCAATTATTATTATTATTTTGTCTATCATTTGTATAAATTAAATTTGATATAATCATTTTCTCTTGTTCTCTTTTTATATGTTGGAGATATCTTCTCCAAATCAGATTCCCAAAATTTTTTTTGAAAGGGATTATTGAATTGATAAAGCTAAAAATTTGAAAAGTTCTAAATGAGATGCATATATATAATAGAGCTCATTATTAATATCGTGTTTGAAAGTTTTAAAAATCCATAAAAAATAATTCTTAATTTTATTAGACCTTAAATTAATTTACTAATTATTGAATAATTAAATCGATAATACTAGATATACATCTATTTTGCACAACTAAGTTCAATAAAATTATTAATCTCTATATCAAATAAAAATTTATTTCAATGTTAATTAGTACAACATATTAACACGTAAACAATATTTTATTTGACATCAAAATAATTTTCAATTTATCATAAAAATAAATAACTTAATTAGATTTAATTTGATTGGCAAAATAAATATACGTCTAAAACTATTATAATTTTCAATAATATAAGTAATCTTATGGGTTTCAAATATGTTTATATATTGTGATTGTGATATTTAGTTTTTTTTTTCCTCTAAATTTTATCATATACTAATTTATAACTCCTAATTAATTTATGAATAATTTTATAATGAAGAGGATATATGATAAATATTAAATAGAATAAAGATGTGTGTAAATTTATTTTAAAAAATTAATAAAAATAAAATTACACAGTCTCCTATATAAGAATCTATTTATCTATGTAAGTGATCTTCTCTTTATCATTTAAGCTCTTTATTTTAACATGCATCTTAATTTATTATCACACTAAGACTTATCTAATCAGATAATTAACAAATCAGCCAATAAAAAATAAACGATAATGCTAAGTAATCAATAAAAACTCAGCCAACATCTACCAATAATTTAAATTTGATGTTATATTTCTTTAAGTTTTAGATGTTCTATTTCTATATGAATATAAAATTGGTTGATGGTTACTTTTAGGTTTCGGATGTTCTATAACTTTCGTTGTAGATATTTTATAAATAATGATTACGGATGTTCTATTTTTTGTTAGCTGATTTATTGGTTAAAAAATTATTTGTTACCTATACTTTTTCAAAAATAAAATATTCGTAATTTTTATTTATAAAACGTCTATAATAAAAATAATACAACATTTAAAATTTAAACTATCAACAAATTTTATATTTTTTAAAATAATAAAATATTAAAAAAATATCTAATTTAATTTATTAATCGATGTGAACTAATATTTATTGTCGTAGATTTTAAAATTCTGAAATGTTAAAATAGGCTAGTACATCCAAACCACTGATAAATTAGGTACCGTCACCATCAATCATCAAATCGGGATAATAATGCTGCAGCTACCACTACTAGGTGTTGCTATGAATTACATCCTTACAATTATTTTAGTAGAATTGCAAATGATCAAGCTCTTTTCAAATTATTAATTGTTTTAGAAAAAAATAATATTTTAATTATTCTTAAATTAACAATAAATATTAAAAATTATAAATTTAAATATAATTAAAAAATTATATATATTTTGCAGAAATTATCTAAAGAATGCAATCGGCTGCAATTGGCACTTTTGCCACGCTGCTTTCAAAATGGGAAGAATAAATGAAGTCATTGTTAATTTGGTTATGTAATGCCAAGTTAGATATGTTCTATGTATAATTATTTCCTCATAAGAAGACCTATAATCTATTACAAATGTAGTTTCTGGTTAATGATCACGCAAATGTTTGTCATTGCAAAAAGCATCACCACAACAATAATTTGATGAATTTAGAAGACTGTAGCTACTATAAATCTTAGTTGTGGTACCCCTCCCATCGTGTGGCACCAGAAGGACCTCAACAAAGCATTTGGTGAAAAATCACAAACGTATGAGGTATGAGACCACCACCCACTTTATTCCATTCCTGATTAATACAATAATAATTCTTGATGACCCCTCTTTGTACTTCATGTTCCCAAGTCATGGTTCTATTTCCAGCTTCTAACCATCCATAATTCTCAGTCATTTCTCATGTATGTGCAGTGTTATATAGGTAATGTTATTGGGTAGAATGTCTTTTCAATTAAAAGTGAAGATTTTTTTTCTATTAAGGAAAAATGATAAATATATCCTTGAGGTTTAAAAACGCGTACAAAAGTGCCTCCTACCTTCAAGAAATTAGGAACGACCCCGACATTTTATAAAGTTGTACAAACTTGCCCCTCCGTTGATCAGCTCCTCCGTTTGTAGGTTGCATGAATGGATTCCATGCACGACCACTTGTGCACAAAGTCTTCTGCGTTTATGGCCTTCTTATTTATAGCAGCTATGCTATGCATGCAAGGCATCGCTATATGAAGATAAAAAAAAAAAAAACACATCAAAAAGTGAATCATGTTAACAAATATATTTAGTTGCCATAAAGATTACCAACACACCAACAACATTAGTAATAACCAAAAACTGTTTAAGAGGAATCTAAACTTACAGTCACTTGCCACTTATTGCAAGAACATGTGTGCTTAGCAAGATCAACCTTCAATGTCTTCTTCCCATGTTCCACCTGATAGGTTATGTATGGACTATCACCACTCCGCAATACTGTTCATTTGTCATTTGGTCTCATCATTTTAGTCATGCGCTTTTGCTGCATAGGAGCAAGCTTCCCCATGTGATTAACCAACAAAGTGATGTGCAAAGTTATCCTTCTCATAATGTAGCATCTAAACTCCTCACACATGGTTAAGATTGGCATGGACCTATAGAGTTTAATCTTCGCGTTCCAAGACTCGCAGATGTTGTTTGTTAGCCCATCTACCTTTGGACCATGGCTGTAGTAAGCCAGGCACCACGCCCTTGGTCAAATTTAGAGAGGTATGTCCATACATCCTCGTTGATAGCTTTAACTTTCTCCACGCTTTCCTCCAACGCAGACTGAGTTGTGCAATTAGCACACTCCCAAACAATGTTTCTGAGCTGTAAATCCTTGAATCTGCTGATGAAGTTCTTCCACATGTGCATCACACAGTTTCTGTGGGGAGCTTTAGGTGCTATCTCCTTAAGTGCTTCCCTCCATCCTTATTTGCAGCCATATGTGACAAACCATTTTAGACATATATTTTAGATGAAAATGTACAAATAGAATCAAGTTTAAAATGAATTTAAATTGTTCAAGTATGAGTTAGTGATTCACCTTTTGCTGGTCACTCATAAAATTCAAACCATATACGCTTGGATCACCCAAGTCCTCTAACAGCAAGGTGAGGAACCACTTTCACGAGTCCTTTGTCTCTGCACGAGCAACACCATAAACAATGACATAGAAATAGTTGTTGGCATCCTGTCCAACAGCCGAAAGCAACTATCCACCGAAATAGCTCTTGAGAAAGCATCCATCAAAGTGTATCAAAGGCCTGCATCCACTCTTAAAATCTTGCTTGCAAGCCTCCAAGCAGATATACACCTTCTCAAAGACTGGCAGCTGTTGAGGGATAGGAATGACCTCCAAAGGTGCAGTGGATCCTGGGTTACTCCTCACAATCTCGAATAGATACCCCCTTAGCTTCCCATACTGTTCCTTTTCACTGTCAATAAGCCTCTCTCGGGCCATTCTCAAAGCCCTATAAACCATCTTTTTATGTGGTGTGACATTGAACTCCTCTTTCAGAAATGCAACAGTTTCCTTCTTGGTCATATGTGGATGTACGGCCATTCTTTTTTCAATTTTCAAGCTAAGCTACCCTTGATCAGCTGCATGGCTTCCCTCGTCCCGACCACATATATGATCTCTCTCGTAAGTCTTTACCTGAAAGCAGCCTAACGTTTCATTCTTTAACATGTGAGCAACCCATTGGCACTTCTCAACCATACAACCCACTCTAATCATGCTCCTATCTACCTTAATCCACCTAGGTTTCCTGCCCTCTGAAATAAACTTGTCCTTCACAACTTCCTTAAACTTATCCAACGTTGGAAATCTAGTCCCTAACTCGAAGTGTCCTTCTCCGAAAGCATACTCATCATTGAACTCAGGCCAAGCATGCTTAGCAAATTCTTCATCTGAAGATACAGGTGTATGCAGACTCTCTGACTCATATTTATAGACGATATCATTCACTTAATTTGGAAACTGAGAGTGATAGAATTTTCTTCGAGAGGGGTCTGGCCATGGCCTCACATTCTGATCACCATCATCATCTTCATGTGATCCAGATACAGGGCCCTCACTCGGGCTTGCAACTCTATGCATCACAGGCCCACCGGATTCCTTCATTCTTCGCTTCACATTGTCAAATTTCATCTTTTTGGCCTTAACATTCTCACTTGCTACACACTTCCCATTAGTATTAGCCTTTTCAACACTCTTTCCTTTGCCCCGCCTGAGTTCTCCTTCACTATCAGAAGCATCACTATCAGTGTCACCCTCATACCCGGGAGGAGGGGGCTTATAAGCTTTGCCCTCCGCACTTTCGTATCCACCATCGTTGGATGATGAGGAGTTGATCTTATCCAAGTTAATTGATTCAAGCCTAACCCCAGCAGGCATAGGGGCCAATTGAGGCACATCAACGTTGTGCTCTACATATATATGGAACTCGTTGGTGATTACAATCCTGGACCTCGCATTGTCAGTTAGCTCACGGATTGTGGCATCATCCCCAGCCAACTAGCAAAGGCCTATCTTTAAGTTCACAGCATTGAAATCACGCCAGAATAGACGCCTGAACCCCTTAAACCCTAGGCTCTCATACTGCTTCGCCAATTCCTCATAGTTGACATGGTCAACATCCATTTCTTCAAACTTCTCCATATAATCGTCAGCATATTCTAGTTCACCATTCTCATCCCTTACTAGCTTACCTCCGTAGTGAAACACAGGAACAACCCACATCGTTGCCATCTACAATAAACACAGCCCAAAATGCAAGAAAAAGAAACTTAGACCAACAATGTCAACCAAGGTTCAATTACAAACATTTCAAACAAAATGCAGTTTGCTTAACTAACGATTACCAACATGCATTTCAATCAACAAACAAAAGTATGTTTCACTAACCTTTCCCTTCGGCGAGACACCTTGATCTTCTCAGAATCAACCCAAATCCAATTTCCAACAATGTCGCCACTTGCAAAGTTGAACACGAACCATTTACTTTGAAGGAAGGAGATTGATCAAACAGGTTATGACATTGTGTAATTTGTGACGAAAGTGGAGGGTTTATATGGAAGGGAGAGCACGAGCTTCAAGATGACATCGTTTCTCAAAACTCCTAAACGCATTCGTTTTGGGTAAACATCAAAACGATCTCGTTTTGAGCTTGGTGGCGATACCCAGTAATCCGCGTTGGCACCGTAGCTGCCATCTCAGACCTGTTTTGTCTATCTTGCCATTTCCTGTTGCCACTTGGAGGAGCTAATCAACGGAGGGATAAGTTTGTACATCTTTATAAAATGTCGGGGGCCGTTCCTAATTTCTTGAAGGTGTGGACACTTTTGTATGCGTTTTTAAACCTCGGGGTATATTTGTTCTTTTCCCAAAATAAATATATCATATGTATAATGCATACTTTTCTTAAGAAAAGTTAGTTATAATTTTTACTGTTTATCTAACTTCACTTTTTGTTGGGTATCGCGACCATGCCCCCATGGAGAATTAAAATAGAGAAGTAGGAAAGAACAATAACACAATCACAACACAAGAGAATTAACGTGGAAACCCAAAAATAGAAAAAAAAATCATGGCCGTTGCCAAACGACAATCAAGAAAATATTATGCAAACAGAATTACACCACACACCACAATATTTTCTACTCCGGCACCAAGCACTCCCACACTGTTTCAATGACTACACCTTCTACGCTCTTACAAGAGAAAATTCTAAAATAGAAGAAGGAATTTAAAAGTCATATGTATTGACTTGGTACACTTAACACTCTCTATTAAAGCCTCTATTTATAACATAAAGACTCACCCACACTTCTTACATCAAGCAATGTGAGACTTCTAATTCACACTATTTTCAAATAAACACAACACTTTTTACTCAAGAAATTTTCAATATATTAAGATATTTTAAAAGGACGTTTCTTTATTTATTTATTTATGATGAAGAAAAATTTAAGAATTTCATCCGCATACATATTATTTATTGTTAATAATCATATGAAAAGAATCTCCAACCAGAATCATTATTGTTACCGGTGTTCGTATTGGTTGGGTCGTTTTTAGTTTTTTATATTAATATAATCTTCCGATTTGGAAAGACACCCAAAAAATTCTAATCTGGAAAATATGTAACTAATTAGAAACCAAAATACATTTACAAAGCCTACCAAAAAATAAATACATTTACAAAACTTGGTTAAGAAGTATTAAGTTGTTGTGGTTGAAACGTATCTAATATCTTTTGTTTGATTTTTTCTATGGAAAATTTTAATTAAAATCTGAACTTTTAAAAGAATAATTTTTTGTGTATATATAAAGTTATTAATTTTTTATATATGGAGTTGTATTATTTGACTATTCTTTAATATATTTTCTATACACCATTTATTTTCTTATATGAAATTAAATATCATAAAAAGAATTAAATAGAATAAATTTGTATTATTTAAAATTAAAAAATTGCGCACTCTTTAAAATGTAAAAAAAGAATTGATGTAATTATAGTTTCTCTTGTCAATTATATGTAAAAATTATTATTAAGCATAGTAATCAAATACAGGAATTGGTGATAGGACTAGATAAGCTTCATTATTATTTGTCATACTCATACATGACAAGATTTTTAGTCCATGGAAATCAAAAGTAGTTATATTATATTCCCCGTGATATGCTCTCGAATTTTGAGAATATGCTCTTGCAAATTGCATTAGTGATTATTTTATGATAATAATTGGAAAAAAAATCAACAATTATTCTTATTTCCAACCACCCACCCCTGGTTTAAAAATGTTTAATAGTTATAACAGATACCACAATAAGACACAGTCATGTTGAAAATATTAATAGCGCAAGTTACCTGAAATGATTAAGAAAATCCCAGAAACTGCAAGGTTCAATGCATATATAAGAAGCAAGAGATTGAGTAGTCAACTTTATATTTTCTCCAATGATTAGTTGTTTAAGCCGGCTAACAGGGTTCAATTATTGGTATCTGTTTGTACTCTCATTTCTCACCTTAAAATAAACGTACCTGTTTTAACCGGTTTTAATCAATTTTAGTACAGACAAGATCTGTTGAAATTCCTGCTCAGATTTTAACATTCTACAAAATTCCACAAAAGGAAAAAAGAAAAAGAAAATTTGTACGTTTCATTATTGTAAAAAACATTTTGTATTTGACTTAAAATTCTAACAGCAAACTCCAAAAATAGAAAGATAGCAGGTAGTATAGTATTAGTAAGCAGAATAGTTTTTAAGCAAATCAAGTTCAAATTTCTAACAACAGATTGAAAGTGCTAATTCTTCATAATTACAATTGAACACTTTGTGTTGAATTCATTTTATTTTCTTAATCCATTTCATCAGAAAATCAAAACATATCATTCATTCATTCATTTTCTTCTTCTTATTTGATGCATAATCATGATGATCCAGCTGCCAGAGTAGAGAAGCAACTCTCAGACCTAGAAAGTTCTCTGCCATTATTTTTGGTGTTATTATTAATAGTTGGACTAGATGGCATGGATCTTACTCTTGTAGGAGAATCAAGAGTCTTCCTAAGAATCTGTCTCATAGCTGAGATCAAATGAACAGTTGGGTTTGTTGGAGGCCCTGAAGTGATGAAATTCTTGCAGAAATTCATGTGCTTTGTCATTGCTTCTTCAGTACTAACAAGTCTCTCAGACCTCACAATCTCATCCTTCACTGCTTCGCCACACAAACCACAAACCCATTTTCCATGGTAACGCTCCCGGATTCGTTCTATGTACCCCGGTGTGCACTCTTCTGTTAGTCCGCAGCAGTCGCATATCGCGAATTCCACCACTATGCTCGCTTGAGTTTCACCCGCTGCCGCCGCAGCCGCCATCACCATCGGATCACTCATCATAGTCGCAGACATCATTGCCAACCACCCTATGCACGTGACAAAAAGAACGAACTCGTTAAATTCGTTTGAGAGATATAACTATTTATGTGCTCGCCATCTTAAGCAGGAATCGCATTAAATCAGTCACCAAAATCAGCGATTATAATCAACATTAAAACACAAAATAGATATAGAAAATGATAAAATTACGTATATATTCATGTATAAATACGTGACTGTTGATTTTAGTATTTAAATAAAATTATTCTTCTAGTAATTCACAAGAACAGAGATATTTATAGGCAATTCTGCGGTGTATATATTGTTTTAGCAAATAAACAAAGCACATGGATGGATTGAAAATAGTTTTTGCTTGAATGCAAGAAAACCAGGTATATAAAGCAAAAGAATGAAAAGAAGAATTAGAAGAAGAAATGATTGAAAATGAAAGTATTAATGAAGAAATAATAATTACCGCAGAAGCAGATTAAAAAAAGAAGTTGAAACCCTCTTGATTTATAGTAATTTGTCTACTTCTGGTGGTGGTGTTGCTGGGTATTTGTGTCTTCTATTATTATCTCTCTTTCTCCCACTCTCCTTCCTCAAATTTTTCTTCGTCGGTTAACAAAATCTCAGACATGAAAACCATTTCAGAGATAATCAAGTTCCCTCCCAATTAAGAAACACCGCCCCTCTCTTCCTCCCTTCGTGCAAGAATTAAATAAAATTCTCTTGAAATTGGTTTTTGTTTCTTGACGGGATCCTGCAATAAACTATATTATAATTGAAAGAGTGGGAAATTATAGAGATGGAGAAAAGGGGGAGGTAGTTTCTACAGAGAGAATTTAGTAAGAGAAAGAGCTCCAATGATTGAGGCTTTAAGGGGTGGAGGTGGAGTATATGATATTTTTTAATTAATTTGAAATTGTTGAATATGTGGAGTTTGGCATTCGATGATTGGATTGCCAGCTAAGCATTGTGATACCGTGACCCAATATGTGCTGTTTCCATATATTATTTGGCAAGCAATTTGTTTAGTAATACAACGTGAACTTCTTCCTTTCACACAATATAATTTCTAATTTGTACCCTTCTAACAACCGGATTCAACAGATGGATTTGATCGAGTTAACCACAAACAGTTCTTGATTTGATTTTATTCAAGGTAAAAATCAATTCATAAAGAACCGGTAAAACTAGGAAAAGTGGATTAAAACACTGGTTGCATTTTCCAATTTTTTTAGAAGTTAATTAATTTAAAATAATAAAACATAAAAGATTTTTTTTTCTAAAAATAATATATTTTAGAATAAATTTAAGTGGACATATCCATACATCTATGCATGTGTTTTTATCAAGGTTCAGAGAACCGGACCGGTCCCAGAATCGGTGGAGTGACTGGTTCAAGAGTTTGGAGGTTCGACCACGGTCCGACCATTTACTTAAACTTATAATAAAATAATTTGAAATCACTATAAAATCATTTAAAATATAATATTATTAATTTTTAATTAAAAAAAAACTAAAAAACTGGTCCGGTTTGACCGGTTCACGGTTTTTGACCAATTTTGACCGATCTGATGCCAATCGGTTTTTGCATATGAACCGGACTGGACAAAAGACCGATTCCCGATTTTTCCAGTCGAACCAACGGTCTGGCCTGATTTTCAAAACACTGGTTTTTATATCTAATAGGCTCACACGTCAAGCATAAAAATAATGAAATATAACACATAATTAATTTATTTCTCGGTGTCTTGTACGGGAAATTAAATTATATAAATTTAAAATATAAAAATTATATAATATTATTATTAGTTATATATAAAATAATTAAAATAATATATAATTTATTAATAGAGTGATAAAGGGTTAAGAGACATGCATCTTTTCTTTTTGTCTTTTTTTTATTTATAAAAACGTCCTCATTAGTTATTACTTTTATGCATATTTCTATTATGGCTCTCTGATCTATTTAATATCCCAGTTAAGATGGGGTCGAATTTGTCGGGTTAATTTTGTCTAGTTATTTAAGATAGGTAGACTTTTTCAAATAATTCTTTTTCTTCTTCTTTGCATCTCTTAACAAAAGACGAATAAGGTTTTCATGAAAAACAAATTGGATTTTTTTTAATAACACTGAGTTTCTTTTAAAAAATGAACTGAAATTCGTTAAAAAAACGAATCAAATTTCTTCTCTTTTTCTTCATCTTCTTCTTCAACAAACCGCATTTTGTTGAAAAAATGAACCGAATTTCATTGGAAAAAAATCAAATTTCTTCATTTTCTTCTTTAATCATATATGGTTTAATTTTCCTTTGAGATCTGGTTCATTCTTTCTTATAACTTAGGTTCTTAACTACAATGAAGAAGAAAGTAACAAAAAAAGAAAAGGAGGAAGATGTTGACAATAGTGATTATGGAGATAATGCAAAAGAGGAAGAGGAAGAGGAAGAGGAAGAAGATGGTGACGACGCTGCTGCTGGAAACTGGAAGAAGATGTTTGTTTGAGTTAGATTTTATGAAGTACAAATACTTTGTTGAATTGACGTGTCGACGTGTCAGACACTTTTTTGATACGATACTCACCGACACTCGTTCGATACGCGTGTCTTCTTTGTCCATTCATGTCCTTGAAAAACAAAAACAAAAAACTTTTATGAACACATTTAACACTATAAAATATCATCACGTGTCCGTATGTCCAATTTTATTCTTAAATTATGTCATTAAAATAAGATAAAAAAAATATATTACTATTTCTTAAAACTAAAAGTTATTTCAAATATTTTATATAACTAAAAAAGGGATGAAAAATATTTAGAAATATTAATTTAAATTTTAAAATGGATTATTATAATTTTATAAAAGATATATTATATTTTTTATATATATATGTCGCATTCCCGTGTCATAAAAAAAAATTAAAATTGTTGTGTCAGTGTGTTCCAAGTAGTGTTGTATCCGATGTCTATATCATATCCTGTATCCGTGTCAATGTCTATGCATCATATAGATTTATTCTTTCTGAAAAAATGAATAAAAGTACATATGAAGTATTGTGAAAATTAAGTAAAGCTAATTTTAGAAAGTAAATAAATAAATAATAACTAAATAAATGAAAGGTTATAATCATTCATAGTTTATAACCATAGAATTCTAATGGTTGAAAATGAGAGGAATTATATACCTCTAATTGACGGATGGTTCATATCCAATAGACTCAACTATAAATTGAGTTATTCCATAATTCATTTCAATCAATTCATTTCAACAAGAGCAATAAGTGTTGAGTTGTATAGAGAGTATTTTCTTTGAGAGGTTTTCTCCTATATGTACAGAGAGAGGTATATTCTTCTTTTGTCGAGAGAAAGTGTTATTGTAATCTCCTTGTAATAGAGAGAAGTTGTAAATATTCTCAAAGAAAGTCATTCAGTTGTTCACATATAATAGACAGATTCTTAATTTTTCATCTGTATAATTTTGCTGTTTCATTTTTCTGATTCCTAACAGTGGTATCAGAGCCAAAGGTTGCTGATAAACAATTTGTTCCGCTGCGAGTTACCGCATATTGAAAATGACAGCAAAATTTGAGATTCCAAATTCAGTGGGAGTAATTTTTCCGTATGGAAATTGAAGATAAAAGCAATTATGAGGAAAGACAATTGCGTGGCAGCAATTGAGGGTAGACCCACTGAGATTACAGATGAAAAATGGAAGGAGATGGACAACAATGCAGTTGCAAACTTACACTTGGTACTAGCTGATTCAGTCTTGTCAAGTGTAGCAGAGAAAAAGACAGCAAAGGAAATTTGGGATGCTCTCACCAAATTATATGAAGCCAAATCACTTCACAACAAGATATTCTTGAAGAGAAGACTTTATACTCTTCGAATGAGTGAATCCACATCGGCAACGGATCACATCAACAATCTAAATACGCTATTTTCCCAACTCTCATCGTTGGAATGTAACATAGCAGAAAATGAACGTGCGGAGCTCCTACTACAAAGTCTACCAGATTCATATGATCAGCTCATCATCAACTTGACTAATAATGTTTTGACCGATTATCTTTCCTTTGATGACATGGCTGCTGCGGTTCTTGAAGAAGAATCTAGGCGCAAAAATAAGGAAGATAGATTAGAAAGTTCAAAGCAAGCAGAGGCATTGTTGATTACAAGAGGGAGATCAATGGAGCGTGGTTCTAGTGGGAGTCAAAGTAGACCAAAGTCACAAGGAAGGAAGCAATTCAAATGCTACAATTGTGGCAAGAGAGGGCACTTCAAGAAAGATTGTCGAAACAAGAAGAGTATAGAGAAGGTTCCAGAAGGATCAAGTTCTCAAGGATGTGTTGCGAGTACCTCTGATGATGGAGAAATACTATATGGCAAAGCAACAATTGGTTCTAAAGGAGGCAAGCAGCTCACAGATGTTTGGATTGCAGATTCAGGAGCAACCTGGCACATGACTCCACATCGTGATTGGTTTTGTACTTATGAACCTGTTTTAAACGGATCTGTGTTCATGGGAAATGATCATGCCTTAGAAATTGTTGGGATAGGTACTGTCAAAATAAAAATGTTTGATGGTTCTATTCGCTCACTTCAAGGGGTAAGACACGTGAAAGGCTTGAAGAAGAATTTGTTGTCGATTGGACAACTTGATGAACTTGGTTGCAAGACCCATATCGAAGGTGGGATCTTGAAAGTTGTCAAAGGAGCTCTTGTGGTAATAAAAGCAGAAAAGATTGCAGCGAATCTATACATGC